>JAGFBZ010000917.1:12500-142793 GCA_018398805.1 Hirundichthys speculiger | reverse complement strand
CATTCATTGTACCAAATTTGCACACCAGCGTCCAAACATTATTGTATTCAAAGCACTTTTTTCGTCCTATTTAGGATCTTTAAAAGATTGTATAAACTCTAAAGCTAGCAAAACCAGAAGACTATGTGAAGAATATAATTTAATTTAAAACCTGTACCTCGAGCTCTTTAATTTATTTTTATTTTATCTATTTTTTTATGGATTTGTAGATTTATATTTTTGTAACAACTTTTTGTCCTATTGTGATGTAATATTGTCCTGTTTATATGTTTTGTTCAATAAAGTAAAAAAAAAAAAAAATCTCCTGTAAATGTTGATAATCAACAGTTTTTATAATGATACAATATTTATGGGGGATGTTAATATAGTAATGGATAAATGTAGTAACAAAAATAATTAGAATTAGTTTTAAAACAAACCATTTACCTTCTTCAATGTTTTGGTCTCCTAAATATTAACATGTTAATTTTTTTTCTTTGTACAAGACGACATCGATTCCACAACTATGATATACTTTAATATTCAACTTTTTATTTTATTTGAAAATTATCATGTGAATAAATGGTTCAAAGCTAAGCTAAACTATGAAAGTTTTATAAAAGAACTTAAACAGTAAACAATACATTAGACAAAATTAATAACAAAAAAGGAAAACACTGTTATAATTTAACCCCTGGCAGGATGTGTTTTAAATACAATATTATCTTAATATGTTGTATTTGTTGCCTGTGCTTTTATACTTGTTTATTATTTCTGAATGTTTAAAAAAAGGTTATCACTCAGAACCTTTTAAAGACATTTTTTTTAAATACAGCTGTTAACCTGACAGGCCTGATAACAATAAAAGCCTGTCTGTCTGTCACCAACAACCAGGACTCGTTCAAAGTCTCTTAAATCTCCTTTGTTCTTGAACTGCAGCAGATCTTCTTCACGTCTACATGAATAAATTAGTTGCTGTCACGTGATTGGCTGATTGGAAATGTGTGTTAACGAGCAGTTGGACAGGTGGACCTGATAAAGAGGAGAGAATCCACATCACTGTTTTTGTTGCTATTATTTCACTGACTTAAATTTGACTTTTAAAAACATTTTCAAAAAAAACTAATAGGTGTAATAATGCAGACATCCAACAGTTAACAGAGTTGGAGAAAAGACCAGCAAGAGACTCTGAAGGTTTTTCACTGTAAATAGTTGCACATTTTAATTTATATTTTGTTGAGTGATGTTTAGTTGATTTTGTTTTTTCACAAATTGAAATGGGTCTTTTTTAAATTTAGAAGTTATTTATGTATATGTTAAGTTTATTAATAGAGCCATATAAATACTAAACATATGTTATATTTTATGTTTTTTTTTACATTAGTTATTCATTTTACACATAATTTGGTAATAAATTAATTTGAGTAAAACACACACACACACACACACACACACACACCCTCGCTGCGCAATGTACGAGCACGATGCGCGATCTAGTATCTAGTTTTGATGCTCGCACTCGCATTTTTATTTTTATTTTTTATTTTAACTCCCTCGCGCAGTCCAAAAAAAATTTTGTTGAGTGATGTTTAGTTGATTTTGTTTTTTCACAAATTGAAATGGGTCTTTTTTTTATTTAGAATTTATTCATGTATATGTTAAGTTTATTAATAAAGCCATATAAATACTATACATGTGTTATATTTTATGTTTTTTTTTTTACATAAGTTATTCATTTTACACATAATTTGGTAATAAATTAATTTAAGTAACAAACACACACTGTTTGACATTTTGTTGTATTTTTACAGTAGTTTACTGGCGACACTATTGCCAGTAAGTTCCTGTAATTACCACCTTACAGTATTAATCCTGTAATAATGTTTTACAGTATATCATCTTTACTGTAATAATGTTTTCCAGTAAATCATCTTTACTGGCTAAAACCAAATAAATAAGAGAATTAAAAGATATAAGTGCAAAGACATGATAAAAATAAGTACAATTATACAATAAATAAGCTAAAATTTACTATACTAAAAGACTAAAACTAAAAGTTAGACATATAAAGTTACCATCACAAAGGCCTACAGTAGCATTACTGTAAATGTCAACAGTAATTTACCAGTTTCAAAAAATACAGCAAGTTACTGTAAATAAAGGCACTTTACCCACAATACAATGCAAATTACAGTAACTTGTAATCATATTTTTTGGTAGGTTTACTGGGCATTTGTGGTATTTTACTGTAAAAATTACAGCAAAGGCAAACAGTGCACACACACACGCACACACCCTCGCTGCGCAATGTACGAGCACGATGCGCGATCTAGAATCTTGTTTTGATGCTCGCACTCGCATTTTTTTTTTAATTTAATTAATCTTTTTAACTCCCTCGCGCAGTCCAAAATCCGGGATGGAAACTTGGGATGTCTGTAATGAACTCCGCAGTGTCAAAAACAACAACTCTACAGACTGGAACTGTGAAAAAGTAACAGTTTTCTGTGATTTAATTTTCTATCTGGGGTCGTCACCATCTCCCCAGATGGGACCGAGTTCCGGTACCAGATCCCGCTGCTGTTCCCGAGGTGGTTTCGGTGATCCGGCGTCTGCGTCAGCCTCCGTCTCTGCCGGAGCCTGAGTAGCTCAGTCCCCGGCCCCGCAGCTCCCTCTGCCCGCCGCCGCCGCTTCAGCCTTCGGCTCCGTCTCGGTTCTTCGCTTCCGCCTCGATCCCGGTAAAAGGAGTTTGGAAATTTAAAAAAATCAAGAAAAAATTGTGGAAACATGATAGAGTGATACTGAAAAATTTTGTAATGCGTTGTTAGCAGACTTATATGTACATTTTTAACTTTTTCCTCTTTTAGGTCAGTTGGGTCAGTTCTGGATCAGATCCGGATCAGCCTCTGAAATCTGATAGAGGTTCCCTTTATCAATCTGAGTGAAATTTCATGAGTTTAGGTCAATAATTAATGGAAATATTGGGAAACAACATTTTTGGCCACATTGATCGTAATCTTATCAAAATTTTGAAAGTGATCCAGAATCCAGGATTTGTTCCGGATCAGAACCAAAATGAAATCAGTTCTTCATTTTCACATTTCTGACAAATCCTGAAAATTTCATCTAAATCCATCCATAACTTTTAGAGTTATCTAGAACACAGACAGATAAACGCTGGTAAAACAACCTCCTTGGTGGAGGGAATAATATTGTTCTAGATTTGGACCAGAACCAGAAACTGGTATTTAATTTTTGCTCAGACAAAAATAAATAATAAATAATAAAAGAGCAGTTTTGTGATGTTTGTATAAAACCTTAGTTTAGGCTTAAAGTAAAGTTGTATGGAAGTATTTCTGTGCCACCTGAGTTTGAATACGAATTTTTAAGATTTAAATTTTCAGCATCAAAATCAGACTTTGAATTTTAAAAAACATCAGATTTATAGCACTGAATTTTTCTTTTTGCCTCTGAATTTTATTTTGTTAAAATAAATTCAGTGTTAAAAAAATTGTTGTCTTAAAATATTCAGTTTTTCAAAATTCAACACGCAAAGAAATTCAACACCCCAAAAAATTCAGTGTAAAAAAAAAAAAAAATCAACATCTCAAAAAAATTCAGTGTATAAAAATTCAATTTCTAAATTAAAAAAACAGTGTAAAAAAATTCAACCTCAAAAAATTCAGTGTAAAGAGAACCAGACTCAACATCCGGGTCACCAGGGAGAAGCAATCGATCCCTGTCTCAATTCAGCCAACGTCCAGCCAATCACGTTACGCTCCATTGGTCATGTGACACCCACCCAGATAGTAAGACGGACTGGTCGGCCATGGCAGCAAACTCAGGTGATGGTGCTGCGGTGGAGCGTAACGTGATTGGCTGGACGTTGGCTGAATTGAGACAGGGATCGATTGCTTCTCCCTGGTGACCCGGATGTTGAGTCCGGTTCTCTTTACACTGAATTTTTTGAGGTTGAATTTTTTTACACTGATTTTTTTTTTTAGAAATTGAATTTTTTTACACTGAATTTTTTTGAGATGTTGATTTTTTTTTTTTTTTACACTGAATTTTTTGGGGTGTTGAATTTCTTTGCGTGTTGAATTTTGAAAAACTGAATATTTTAAGACAACAATTTTTTTTAACACTGAATTTATTTTAACAAAATAAAATTCAGAGGCAAAAAAAATTCAGTGCTGGAAATCTGATGTTTTTTTAAATTCAAAGTCTGATTTTGATGCTGAAAATTTCAATCTTAAAAATTCGTATTCAAACTCAGGTGGCACAGAAATACTTCCATAAGGGAGGAAATGAGCAGCAGCAGGAAATGTTCAGAGTAAAGTTTATGTAACATTTCCAGGTTTAGGTACATACAGCTATTAAACATTTACATAGTATAAGGGGAAAACAAAGTTAAATTTACTCTTCCTCCATAGTTACAATACGCTCTGAAAAAAAAAAAATTGAAGTTCGTTATTATAATTTTACCATATAGTCATGTCGCTTTTCACAGCGGTGAGAAAGGCACATTAACAGCCCAGACTACAAATCATTTTACAATAACCTGTTCATCACATTTGGACAGGTGGACCTGATAAAGAGGAGAGGAGAGAATCCACATCACTGTTTTTGTTGCTATTATTTCACTGACTTAAATTTGACTTTTAAAAACATTAAAAAAAAAACTAATAGGTGTAATAATGCACACATCCAACAGTTAACAGAGTTGGAGAAAAGACCAGCAACAGACTCTGAAGGTTTTTCACTGTAAACAGTTGCACATTTTAATTTATATTTTGTTGAGTGATGTTTAGTTGATTTTGTTTTATCACAAATTGAAATGGGTCTTTTTTTAAATTTAGAAGTTATTTATGTATATGTTAAGTTTATTAATAAAGCCATATAAATACTATACATATGTTATATTTTATGGTTTTTTTTTACATTAGTTATTCATTTACACATAATTTGGTAATAAATTAATTTAAGTAACACACACACCCTCTCCTGTGGCTGCGCAATGTAACTGAAGTACGAGCACGATGCGCGATCTAGTATCTAGTTTTGATGCTCGCACTCGCATTTTTTTTTTTATTTAATTAATCTTTTTAACTCCCTCGCGCAGTCCAAAATCCGGGATGTTTTAGCTCGCGGGCATCAGGGAGCCACTATTAAGTTCAGAGAGACTCCCGGAACTTCCTGTAAACTTGGGATGTCTGTAATGAACTCCACAGTGTCAAAAACAACAACTCTACAGACTGGAACTGTGAAAAAGTACCAGTTTTCTGTGATTTAATTTTCTATCTGGGGTCGTCACCATCTCCCCAGATGGGACCGAGTTCCGGTACCAGATCCCGCTGCTGTTCCCGAGGTGGTTCCGGTGATCCGGCGTCTGCGTCAGCCTCCGTCTCTGCTGGAGCCTGAGTAGCTCAGTCCCCGGCCCCGCAGCTCCCTCTGCCCGCCGCCGCCGCTTCAGCCTTCGGCTCCGTCTCGGTTCTTCGCTTCCGCCTCGATCCCGGTAAAAGGAGTTTGGAAATTTAAAAAAATCAAGACAAAATTGTGGAAACATGATAGAGTGATACTGAAAAATTAATCCACGCGTTTGTCAGTTTTAGACTGGATTATTGTAATGCGTTGTTAGCAGACTTATATGTACATTTTAAACTTTTTCCTCTTTTAGGTCAGTTGGGTCAGTTCTGGATCAGATCCAGATCAGCCTTTGAAATCTGATAGAGGTTCCCTTTATAAATTCCTGAGTGAAATTTCATGAGTTTAGGTTAATAATTAATGGAGATATTGGGAAACAACATTTTCGGCCCCATTGATCGTAATCTTATCAAAATTTTGAAAGTGATCCAGAATCCAGGATTTGTTCCGGATCAGAGCCAAAATGAAACCGGTTCTTCCTTTTCACATTTCTGACAACTCCTGAAAATTTCATCTAAATCCATCCATAACTTTTAGAGTTATGTTGAACACAGACAGATAAACGCTGGTAAAACAACCTCCTTGGTGGAGGGAATAATATTGTTCTAGATTTGGACCAGAACCAGAAACTGGTATTTAATTTTTGCTCAGACAAAAATAAATAATAAATAATAAAAGAGCAGTTTTGTGATGTTTGTATAAAAAACCTTAGTTTAGGCTTAAAGTAAAGTTGACTTGTGATGAACTAAAGGAAAAACAATCTTGATACTGTTCTGATTTAATTGAAAGAGGCCTGTAGTAAAAAAACAAAACAAAACAAAAAAAAAAACAAAACAGGATTTGACAGATTTTAGAGTTGATAAAACAGTTTCCAGTTTCCAGTCATTTGTTATGGAGGGATAAAGAGGGGAAGAAAAAATGGATTTAAAAAAAGAAGAAAACTGATGCATTTTTTAGTCATTAGCTGCTGGTTCTAATCTACATTATTAAAGAAGAGCGTCAGTGAAAACACTACAGTATTGTTAAAAAGAAAAAGGCTGGATTTGTGTGAGAGAAATAATAAAAATAAAAAAATCCCTCATTTGCCTGTAAATGAATGTTTGTGTTGTTCACAAAGGGAGGCAGAGAGAGCACTGAATTTTTTGAGGTTGAATTTTTTACACTGATTTTTTTTTTAGAAATTGAATTTTTTTACACTGAATTTTTTTGAGATGTTGATTTTTTTTTTTTTTACACAGAATTTTTTGGGGTGTTGAATTTCTTTGCGTGTTGAATTTTGAAAAACTGAATATTATAAGACAGCAATTTTTTTTAACACTGAATTTATTTTAACAAAATAAAATTCAGAGGCAAAAAAAAAATTCAGTGCTAGAAATCTGATGTTTTTTAAAATTCAGAGTCTGATTTTGATGCTGAAAAATTTCAATCTTAAAAATTCGTATTCAAACTCAGGTGGCACAGAAATACTTCCATAGTAACGTGATTGGCTGGACGTTGGCTGAATTGAGACAGGGATCGATTGCTTCTCCCTGTATGGAAGTATTTCTGTGCCACCTGAGTTTGAATACAAATTTTTAAGATTGAAATTTTTCAGCATCAAAATCAGACTTTGAATTTTAAAAAACATCAGATTTCTTGCACTAAATTTTTTTTTTGCCTCTGAATTTTATTTTGTTAAAATAAATTCAGTGTTAAAAGAAATTGTTGTCTTAAAATATTCAGTTTTTCAAAATTCAACACGCAAAGAAATTCAACACCCCAAAAAATTCAGTGTAAAAAAAAAAAAAAATCAACATCTCAAAAAAATTCAGTGTAAAAAAATTCAATTTCTAAAAAAAAAAATCAGTGTAAAAAAATTCAACCTCAAAAAATTCAGTGTAAAGAGAACCAGACTCAACATCCGGGTCACCAGGGAGAAGCAATCGATCCCTGTCTCAATTCAGCCAACGTCCAGCCAATCACGTTACGCTCCATTGGTCATGTGACACCCACCCAGATAGTAAGACGGACCGGTCGGCCATGGCAGCAAACTCAGGTGATGGTGCTGCGGTGGAGCGTAACGTGATTGGCTGGACGTTGAATTTTTTTACACTGATTTTTTTTTTAGAAATTGAATTTTTTTTACACTGAATTTTTTTGAGATGTTGAATTTTTTTTTTTTACACAGAATTTTTTGGGGTGTTGAATTTCTTTGCGTGTTGAATTTTGAAAAACGGAATATTTTAAGACAATTTTTTTTAACACTGAATTTATTTTAACAAAATAAAATTCAGAGGCAAAAAAAAATTCAGAGCTAGAAATCTGATGTTTTTTAAAATTCAGAATCTGATTTTGATGCTGAAAAATTTCAATCTTAATAATTCGTATTCAAACTCAGGTGTTTTTATTTCCTCTCTCGATCTCTTCTTTTCTGTTTTTTTTCTGCGTCTTTGTCTCACTGTTGCGTTTGTCTGGCATTCAAGCCAGAATACGGTACCGCAGTGGTTCGGTACCGCAGTGGTTCGGTACCGCAGTGGTTCGGTACCTCAGTGGTTCAGTACCGCAGTGGTTCAGTACCGCAGTGGTTCGGGCGGCCCAGAGGCTGCAGTCCTCGTGCAGCTGGGCCCAGTTCGACTCCCGGCTCTTCGACGCTTTGCTTTCCCGCTCTCTCTGCCTCCCTTTGTGAACAACACAAACATTAATTTACAGGCAAATGAGGGATTTTTTTATTTTTATTATTTCTCTCACACAAATCCAGCCTTTTTCTTTTTAACAATACTGTAGTGTTTTCACTGACGCTCTTTTCAATAATGTAGATTAGAACCAGCAGCTAATGACTAAAAAATGCATCAGTTTTCTTCTTTTTTTTAAATCCATTTTTTCTTCCCCTCTTTATCCCTCCATAACAAATGACTGGAAACTGGAAACTGTTTTATCAACTCTAAAATCTGTCAAATCCTGTTTTGTTTTTTTTTTGTTTTTTTTTACTAGAGGCCTCTTTTCATTAAATCAGAACAGTATCAAGATTGTTTTTCCTTTAGTTCATCACAAGTCAACTTTACTTTAAGCCTAAACTAAGGTTTTATACAAACATCACAAAACTGCTCTTTTATTATTTATTATTTATTTTCGTCTGAGCAAAAATTAAATACCAGTTTCTGGTTCTGGTCCAAATCTAGAACAATATTATTCCCTCCACCAAGGAGGTTGTTTTACCAGCGTTTATCTGTCTGTGTTCAACATAACTCTAAAAGTTATGGATGGATTTAGATGAAATGTTCAGGATTTGTCAGAAATGTGAAAATGAAGAACTGATTTCATTTTGGCTGTGATCCGGAACAAATCCTGGATTCTGGATCATTTTCAAAATTTTGATAAGATTACGATCAATGGGGCCGAAAATGTTGTTTCCCAATATCTCCATTAATTATTGACCAAAACTCATGAAATTTCACTCAGATTTATAAAGGGAACCTCTATCAGATTTCAGAGGCTGATCCGGATCTGATCCAGAACTGACCCAACTGACCTAAAAGAGGAAAAAGTTTAAAATGTACATATAAGTCTGCTAACAACGCATTACAATAATCCAGTCTAAAACTGACAAACGCGTGGATTAATTTTTCAGAATCACTCTATCATGTTTCCACAATTTTTTCTTGATTTTTTTAAATTTCCAAACTCCTTTTACCGGGATCGAGGCGGAAGCGAAGAACCGAGACGGAGCCGAAGGCTGAAGCGGCGGCGGCGGGCAGAGGGAGCTGCGGGGCCGGGGACTGAGCTACTCAGGCTCCGGCAGAGACGGAGGCTGACGCAGACGCCGGATCACCGGAACCACCTCGGGAACAGCAGCGGGATCTGGTACCGGAACTCGGTCCCATCTGGGGAGATGGTGACGACCCCAGATAGAAAATTAAATCACAGAAAACTGGTACTTTTTCACAGTTCCAGTCTGTAGAGTTGTTGTTTTTGACACTGCGGAGTTCATTACAGACATCCCAAGTTTCCAGGAAGTTCCGGGAGTCTCTCTGAACTTAATAGTGGCTCCCTGATGCCCGCGAGCTAAAACATCCCGGATTTTGGACTGCACGAGGGAGTTAAAAAGATTAATTAAATAAAAAAAAAAATGCGAGTGCGAGCATCAAAACTAGATACTAGATCGCGCATTGCGCAGCGAGGGTGTGTGTGTGTGTGTGTGTGTGTGTGTGTGTGTGTGTTACTTAAATTAATTTATTACTGATGTGTAAAATGAATAACTAATGTAAAAAAAAACATAAAATATAACATATGTATTGTA
Organism: Hirundichthys speculiger; assembly: GCA_018398805.1. Lineage (NCBI taxonomy): Eukaryota > Metazoa > Chordata > Actinopteri > Beloniformes > Exocoetidae > Hirundichthys > Hirundichthys speculiger. The sequence goes on along the minus strand of JAGFBZ010000917.1, from coordinate 133,117 downwards.
TTTATATGGCTTTATTAATAAACTTAACATAAATTCTAAATAAAAAATGACCCATTTCAATTTGTGAAAAAACAAAATCAACTAAACATCACTCAACAAAATATAAATTAAAATGTGCAACTATTTACAGTGAAAAACCTTCAGAGTCTCTTGCTGGTCTTTTCTCCAACTCTGTTAACTGCACTGTTGGATGATTAGTTTGAATATACCTGTACAGGTTGTTTCCAGCTCGATATTAAATATGTATTTTATAAAGTGTTCACTCTGTCTTTCTGGAGTCTCACACTTTAAAATGTGTCCAATTTTTTACTCCTTTTCCTGTTGTTACTCATCTTCGGTGAAATGGTCAAATCCTCTCGCTCTCGTCTCTCTGCCTCCTGTTCAAATTCAAATTCAAATTCAAAATACTTTATTAATTAATAAGAAATTCTGGTGTACTAGAGGAGCTGAAAACTGCTGTAAATTCACTTTTCAGCACTAAATTAAAAATCACATGTCCTGCAGCTTCTGTTAAGGTCTTATCTTTGTTTTCAGGTGAAAGAATTGCACAAAGTTTATAACTCCATCGGTCCAAAGAAATAATGGCCACGCATCATACTGATGTCTTTTTGGGATTTTTATTCAACATTCCTCCTCCGCAGACACCGTGAAAACTACAAAAATAAAGACATAAAAACACAGATTGAAATGCACATGTCCAGAGTTTAGACAGGTTCAATGATAACATTTGCTGCTAATACCAGGACATCAGGGGCGCCGCTAGGGATTTTGGGCCCCATGAAAAGAATCTTTACAGGGCCCCCAACACAGCGGCGAAATTTGTTGATGCTATTTTTGATCATCATTAAGGGCCTCTCTGGGCCCCCTCAATCATGGGCCCCTATAATCCGTATCCTTTACCCCCCCCTTTTCGGCACCCCAGCAGGACATAGACAGGACCCGACCAGTTAACACAGCAGCAACATATTAAACTGTCCGTTTAAGTCACACAAACATTACACAGTTAAAAACCCATATCAAGTGTAAAATTAAAGTTAGCGTGTGACCATGTAGTGACGTCATACTTTGCGGCCGTATGTACTTCTTTTATCGCCATGTAAACTTACATAAGAAACAATACTTCTTTTTTAACCAAACAAATATTTTTTAAATCAGTTTTTAATGACCATAAATTGAAATATTGATGAACTCATAACAAAGAATGTCAAATAAACACATCTGCAGTTCCACTGGGCAGTTACACAGCTATTAATGTTCTGCCTTTTATTTCAGACTGGAGTCATGTCACAATCAGAATAAATATGGCGAACACATGACGCAGCTCCGTGAACGCAGGATATCGTCACTGGTTGGACGGACGTCTCTGATTTCTGATCCGTCCATGAAGGTGATGCTCCTCCAGACTGGTTCGTGACAGGCACCGTGGTGGTCAGACTGGAGACCTGCTCAGAGTGTCCCCTGCCATAGATAGATGAGATAGACCATGAAGTCTCCTCCTGTCAGGTCTTCTGACTAGACACAACAATCCATGTTCACACAAGACTCACATTAAAGTCATTAAATAAATGTTCTATATGGAAGTATTTCTGTACCACCTGAGTTTGAATACGAATTTTTAAGATTGAAAATTTTCAGCATCAAAATCAGACTTTGAATTTTAAAAAACATCAGATTTCTAGCACTGAATTTTTTTTTGCCTCTGAATTTTATTTTTGTTAAAATAAATTCAGTGTTAAAAATAAATTGTTGTCTTAAAAAAAATATTTAGTTTTTCAAAATTCAACACGCAAAGAAATTCAACACCCCAAAAAAATTCAGTGTAAAAAAAAAAAAAAAAAATCAACATCTCAAAAAAATTCAGTGTAAAAAAATTCAACCTAAAAAAATTCAGTGTAAAGAGAACCAGACTCAACATCCGGGTCACCAGGGAGAAACAATCGATCCCTGTCTCAATTCAGCCAATGTCCAGCCAATCACGTTACACTCCATTGGTCATGTGACACCCACCCAGATAGTAAGACGGACCGGTCGGCCATGGCAGCAAACTCAGGTGATGGTGCTGCGGTGGAGCGTAACGTGATTGGCTGGACGTTGGCTGAATTGAGACAGGGATCGATTGCTTCTCCCTGGTGACCCGGATGTTGAGTCTGGTTCTTTTTACACTAAATTTTTTTACACTGAATTTTTTGAGGTTGAATTTTTTTACACTGATTTTTTTTGAGATGTTGATTTTTTTTTTTTTTTACACTGAATTTTTTGGGGTGTTGAATTTCTTTGCGTGTTGAATTTTGAAAAACTAAATATTTGAAGACAACAATTTTTTTTTAACACTGAATTTATTTTAACAAAATAAAATTCTGAGGCAAAAAAAAATTCAGAAATGCAGAATTGCTAGAAATCTGATGTTTTTTAAAATTCAGAGTCTGATTTTGATGCTGAAAAATTTCAATCTTAAAAATTCGTATTCAAACTCAAGTGGCACAGAAATACTTCCATAGTTCTATCTCAGTAGCAGTTCTCTATCTGGACCCAGTCCCAGTTTAGTTCCTGAGAGTTCCAGCAGAGCAGAGAGACCAGCCGCCATCACTGCTGCACACTAACGTTCAGCTCTTTAAGGCTCTCAGCATCTTCTGACCACTTTGGATCAAAAGATAATGTGGATTTTATCTACCTTGGAGGTGCTTGTTGTCCACCATAGTCAGTCCAGTCCATGGGTTCCTGGACAGGTGAAGACAAGAAAACCCAACAGTTCAATACGTGTCACATACAAATGTGGAGGTTGAAAACTGTGAATGTGAACGGACCGGTCCTGCAGAACCCTCACCTCTGGAGGAGCAATGGAGGATGTGATCTGGACATCAGGACGTCCGTCGGTTGCTGATACGCCGAGTGGATCTCTGGAAATTGATTGGGAGAGTTTTGAGTTGTTGTTGAGTTAAACTGAAGAGCAAATGTAAAAAACTTTACCTCTTCAGAGGAAATGAGGAGCTGATGTTGTACATTCAAACCTGGATCCGTTCTCTCAACACTGACATGAACCTGGAACTTAGTCAGAAAATAATGAGTTCAATCAGTTCTGGAGTGGACATCACAAAGACCTGATCTCAGTCCCGGAGAACAAACCTGATTCAGTTCTTCTAGCACTGACAGAAATAACTCATAATATTTACTTAAAAAATATATTATAATAAATAATTTAAGTAAATTTAATGCTGCAACAGTTGTGGAGATATAACAGTTATTTAAATACATCCAAGTTTTAAGTTATATCCAAGTAAAGTCTAGTTGTTTTCGTAGACAGAAACATAATTTTATTCAAAATTTTAAGTACATTTTATATATTTGGCTTATTTGCTGTACTACTGTAAATTAGTAGATTTTAATTATTTTCTTGTGCTTGGCATTTTAATTTACCTGGTTGCATTACGTTAAACTTCTCACTAAAATCAGATCATCATTGCTAGTTTTCTCATCAAATTAAAACAAATGTATTTATTTATAAAGCCCTTTTCATACCAACGTAACACAAAGTGCACAAAGAGCGGTGAGCGCTGTGACGGCTCTTCCCGTAAGGAGTAAGGTCGCTGTCAAAAAGATGTGTCCATGTTATAAGCATTCGTGTTTGTAATGATAAACATTTGTGTGTAAATAAAAAAGTTGTACCCAAAATTCTGCTGTCACACACATGAGTCTGATAAATTATTAGGGTTAGGATTGGTTTTATGTGAGTATGAATCTAAAAGCTGTGAGTGCAAAGTCTTGTGAATACAACTCTAATTTCTACGACTACGAGTCTTCACTGTGAACACGAATTCAAGTTTGTGGGTACGAGTCGAAAAACTGTTTAAATGACGTCACAGGCAGGTCACAGGGGAAAGCAATCGAACTCCGAAAAAAGCGCCGAAGGATAGCTGAAAACATGGACACCGTCGGGGAAGCATCATCATCATCATCATCAGGGCAGGAATTTCGCGGAGGCCACGGCAGCCATGGCCGTCGTAGCCCTTCATCTTGGCCGTGATGCCCTTCCGAAAATTGGTTGCTTAACGGCCACTGTGGCCTTGGTGCCCTGCCGTCTCCCCTTCCTTCGGCTATCATCAAGTTTGAGCCGTAGTGCCCATCGGTAGGGCTACCTGTATTAAAGCTAAACAATCGGAGCGGAGGTTTGTCCTACTGCGGCATCCGTCCATAACTCTACAGCCGCACAGCCTTCTATTATCATTAGCGTTCTGTCTGTGGGATAAACAGCACAACGATACCATGAAGACGACATTAAAGGTAAGTGTTCAAAAAGCCATCTGTTTTCTGGATCAAATAGCTTGTCAATGAGCATAAGGACGTTAAAGATTGAACCCAAGACTATAAATCGTAATAAATTGCTCCCAACTTTTAATTGATAAAGAGTTGTTAGACTTGGTTGTAGCAGTAGCCTACTAGCCTCCCTGAGGGGGACCTAGCTATCCAACAAGCTAAATCAACACTTCTGTAAATCTTTCTTGTCATATCTTATTGCTATAGCCTACTAAGAATTTTTAATGTTTCAATATCAGACGGAGACTGTCATGTCTCGCTACTGTAGCCTTCTGAGCTATGGTTGCTAAGGCAACCCAAGTAAACGGTCTCCTGCAGTCAGCTGTTTTTATCGTAAGCTAAAGCCTTCAAATAATCCTTTTCTCGCCAAATCAACTTCTGTGTTTCTCTTCTATGTGTGCAGCGAAGCTTTGCTTGTTAGTCTTCATTTCATCGCCAAAATCAGGATGCCATTAAATCGTATTCGTTTATAGAGAAAACATCTGTGACTAGATAACACATCTTAAACTCACGATTGATATATGAATCAACAAGAATTTACAGGCAGGATGACGATGCTGAGATAGATTGATTTAAACTCCGACATTCCTGTTCTATACACGATACACTTCTGAGACTTCTGGTGTGTGAAAGTGAAACTTAAACTCTTTATCACGTATTATTACAGAAATACGCTCCGGGGTGGTTTAAGCATTTGAATAATCTGTAGGCTATGAAAACGTGATAATTTTTTTTTTTATTATTTAACATATTCACTCTAAACTTTTTTTCCTCAGAAAGAAGAATGCCAAGACGGGAACGAGTCGAGATTAGTCGCAAAAGAGCTCGAAGATGCAGCAAAAACTGCCAAAAAATGGACACCTACTTCAAAAGGTTATCATGGAAGAGTTAATTGTTAGATTCTTTCTTATTTTAGCCTAAGTTTATGTGGTACATTTAGGATATAACATTTGGAAGGAATTAATACCCCTTTTCTGTCGCTCTTCATGTTAAACCAGATATGTGTTTTGCATATTGGTATGTATGTGTATGTATATAGATCCGTGTGTATACATTGGATATAAATTTTGTTTATTTTTTTTATTTTTTGGGGGAATATGTCCATTTAATATTTAGGTTTATTTACAAGAGGTTCTACATGTCTCTAAATTATGGTTATGCACATGTGTCAGTGTATATTGATTTATGCATTATTATATATTTTATAAATATATTATATTATATTTTCAGATACATAGATTCATGATAGTGTTAAAATTGTCTATGCTTTAAAAGGTTGTTTTGACATGTCTGGAATTAATCAATAAAATGAAATGAAATATATTAACTAGTTGTGCCACTATGATTCATCATAAAACAGTTTTAAAATTTTCAGCCAGTGCAAAAAAGACAGAGGGAGTGTAACGGAACAGCTTCGGTGATGATACGTATGTATGTATGTATGCTTATGTATCCGAGTGGGTCGTATTGAGAGGCGAGCACCCTATACACGTTCCGCATGGTGGGCTGTCTCTGTGACACAGGCTGACATTTATAACCCAGTGTGTCTGTCATACAATGCCAAACCAGGCCAAGAGTGGACTCCTTTAGTTCAGCTCCTTCAGCTGTTAGCCACAGTTCAGATGTCGTTGATCGCGCCTCAGTTGGGAGGTGAGAAATTACCTCTGTCCTGTTAGATGCCCACTGCCTTATCTCAAATCCACCTTTAGCTAGGAGGGCTCTTAGGCGATCGAGAAGATCCTTTGCCTGCTGTGGTAAACGGAACGATTTCAGACAGTTATCCGCGTAGAATGAGGTAATGACTGTGTCTAGCAGGTCCTCATTGCCCCTCTGGTGATCACGAACGTGGCGCTGCACAGCATATATGGCACAACATGGACTGCAAACTGCACCGAACGGCAGGGCTCGCCATTCGTAAATGTCAGGTGATCTGTCTCTGTTCATGTCACGCCAGAGGAAGCGGAGAAGTGGGCGGTCCTCAGGAAGGAGTCTGATCTGGTGGAACATAGCCCGTATATCTCCGCTTATAGCGACCACATGCTCTCGAAACCGGAGAAGAACACCCAGTAGTGACGGTCCGAGAGAGGGCCCTGGTAACAGGTCATCATTAAGAGCACTCTGCTGGAAACGAAAGGAACAATTGAACACCACTCTTGCCTTTCCGTTGTGATGTACTAAGTGATGTGGGATATACTAGGACTCAGCAGAACGACTGGCCTCCTCACTGGTAATTCGCTCAGCATATCCCGCATCCACCAGCTTGTGTATTTCCTGGTTGTAAACTTTAGTAAGCTCAGGATTGGTGGACAGACGGCGCTCTGTAGAGCGGAGGAGGGGCATCACAGCAGCGGGTGATGCGTAAGGCAGAGCACCTTTCCTCTTCCGAAGGAGGGACGTTGCGTATCTTAAGATACCATCCACTATTACAGTGGTGCTCTTCTCCTCAAGCATGTTGAGGGCTGCTTGGTCTTGCTTGGATCGTGTCACCTCCCTTTCGCTTTTATATGGCAAAATGTCAAGCTGCCACAACCGCTGAACATCTCTGTGTAGATCAGAACAAGGTGTATCAACTGACAGGTGAAGGAAGGAACTCTCACCTGCTGGATGTTGAAGAAAGTTGGTGGGTCCCTGCACTGCCCAGCCAAGTCGGGTGCAGACTGCTACTGGTGCTCCTATAGGTCCTGCACGTACTGGATAGATTGGAGTTATTAAATGAGGGTGGTCAGATCCAATCAGTAGCATTGGCTGCACCTTAGTGAATGTGTGTAGGGGGACTCCTTTCAGGTGGTTGTATTTCCTCGCCAGCTTGTCTCCTGGACATGACTGCGTAGCCAGTCGGAGTTCAGTCGCAGTGAAAGCTTGGCTGATGGAGTGATAGGTGCGTGGCTGTGTATTAGCAGACACCTCGAATGACACTGCCATTCCCTCGAGCTTCAGCACATCCTGTCTAATGGTCTTTAGTTTGAGTGACTCCACTTCTCCGCACAACCCCAAGTGTTTGACCGCAGCAGGCAGAATCACAGTGCGCTCAGAGCCGTCATCTAGCACTGCATATGTGTTTAAAGTTCTCTTGCCATAGCGGAGCAGCACTGGTACCACCTTTAACATAACGCGCCCAGAGTGGCTAGCATGATCCAGATACACTGAATTAGTTGGGGTACTGACCGTGAGGATGTTTAGCTGCGGGTCTTGGGCCACAACTTCATGGAGTATCGGCAAGTGTTGTTTGTTACATGTTGAGCAGAGTTTCTTTAGGGTGCAGCTCTCTGGTGAGTGGCCACGCCCACATCTCCAACATTTTCCTTTGTCTTTAATCCAGGCGGACTTCTCCTCTGTTGTCAATCTTTCAAACTCTGGGCAGCCATTGAGGTAATGATCCTGGGTAGTCCTGCAATATGGACAATAGGGCTTAAAGCGCTCCCTCCCTTTAACCGTGGGCTGATCTTTCTTTGCGCCTGGCTGGAGGTTGGTCCGTTGCTGCTGCAGAGAGGTCTGCTGATGCTTGACTGTTGTGGAGTCGCTGCTGAAGTAAACAGAGGCTGGTTTGACCCACTGTGATCTACCTGCTCTATTCTCTCTCTGTGCAATACGACTGGATTCAGCTGGGTTACATTCTGCTGCACGTCGAGACACCTGGAACACCTGAACTTCATATCCAGCCATTCAGCGAGGTCAGGTAAGGTGTATGTCTGGTCGCTCCCACTGCGGATGATGCCTCTTTTAATACAGAATTCAGCAAAACTATCCCTGTAGTTACCAGGTAGTTTACCGAGGAGGATGTCTACGTGGGAGCCACACCGCAGCTCAGACTGAGCAGGACCATCCATGCGACTTAGCATCCCCACCAGTGTGTTTACAGCTGAGGAGAAATCTTCGAAAGCCTTTGTGTCACCAGGTTTTACGGGAGGAGAGTTCAATATAGTCTTTAATTCTCCCTGAACCAGCTGTCTTGGCTGCCCATATCGTTGCTGCAGAGCATCCATTGCAGTGGTATATGGTGTGGGGTCATGTATGTATCTCTTTGCCATTTGATAGGCGCTAGGCAGTTTGAGATGATCAAGTAATACTTGGTATTTATAGTCTTCAGTTAAGTGTCTGTGTGGACCAAGTAAACTATCTAGTCCCCTTTTCAACATGATGAAATCACTCTCCCGTCCAGAACTGAAAAGAGGCAGCTTGGGCTTTGGAATGCCATACGACGCAGCAATAGCCATTTCTGTCATGGTGAGTGTTGCAGGATTGTTATAAGGGGAAATATATCCTGGTGCTGTAGGTGGGGCAACCATGGGTGTAAGCTGTGGGTATTGTGCAGCTGACTGAAAACCAGACTGGTATGGCTGTGGTTGAGATACAGAGGGATATACAGTCTGTGGATGTGAATAGGATGCTCCTAGATCAGTAGGTGACTGATAAGGGGGAACAGAACGAGAGTTTGGTCTTATCCCTTGTTGGTTTGATGAAGCAGGTTGAAATCCTAGCGACAGTCCAGGTTGAGGAGTAGTCTGATGCTGAACATATTGAGGATAACTCTGATGTTGTGCAGTTGTGGGGAAGGGCTGTGACGTGCCTGGAGATGGTGGAGGTGGAAGCTGGGCTTGCTGAGATGTATACAGGGCAGGCGCAGGTGCAGGTGCAGGTGCAGGTGCAGGCTGATGTAGCAGAAACGCTGTTGGTGGTGCCAGTTGAGCTGGTTGGTGCCCTAGCTGGACATCTTGACCTACATGTTGGACAGGTGAATATGGTCGCTGGGCAACTGGAGTGTGGTGAGCAGACTGAACTGCAGGCAGCTGTGGAGACTCTGGCGCTGGTCCAGTTAGGGTAGCTGAATGATGAGCAGACTCACTGAGATCTAGCGGTTGTGCTGCTACCTGGACGGATGGCTGTGGAGCTCTGGCAGCCTGAGTTGTTGAGCTGAGTTCTCCCTGCTGTATGGGCTGTGTTATAGGTGGGCGAGGCTCACTGTTGTCTAAGAGCCGACAATATCCTCCATCAGCTGATCTCCAACTCATCTGATTATCCATAAAGGGGGGTGCTCTGGGCCCTATCACTCCGCTGTGATAGATATAAGGAAGGCTCGAGCTCCGGAGAGGATATGATAAGTTTGATAGAGGCTGCTGAGGGTGAGCTTTATCTTTAACACTGTCCATGGAAGACTGTAGCTGCTTCATCTGCCTAATTATGTCTTTCATACGGGCTTCCATCCCTTCCAGTCTCAAATCTTCTGACCCAGGGAGGACAGTATGGTCTGGAGGCCCTTCCCGGTGCGCTTCTATTATTTGGTGTGTTGTATCCCGTCTATGAGTATAGCCTGGGTTATCAATGACAAAGTCATGTAGGTGCCTGGGGAGTTGGTGTGACCGGCTTGGGCGGGACACAACTGTAGGTTGTTCATCTGCATGGTTCCCAGAAGTTGCCATGGCGCAGTTATACACACAGATCCGGCTCGAAGGACCACTTGTAACGGAACAGCTTCGGTGATGATACGCTGGCTGTATGTACACTGGCCTAATCCTCCTGTCAGAGAAGACGCAGCAACTTCTCTCTTTTAGATGAATTTATCGTCCTTGTGTGAGTGTGGTTTGTGATGTCTGCAATAGACAACAACAATAATAAACAACATACAGTGGTGCTGACAACAGAATGACATCAATTACAATAGACATGAATGACATGTCATACTATAAATGACCAGCAGGGGTCAATGTCGGACCACTAAACAATGCCACGGCTCGGCGCAACAGGCAGGTCACATGACCGAGCTAAACTTAGACTGCCCCGTCGGCTACCAGTCCGGTGAATTTCACACTAATATAACATCCTTCATGAACAACAGCCACAAAGAAAATAAATGATGGAAGAAGGAAATAAACGTATGTTAAATAACCAAGTGATAGGTTTGGTTGTCCATGCTTCATGGGGTCCGGTAAGAATGCTAAACGTTAGCAACGAACAGGCTAACAAATGAACAGGCTTATTAATCGAATAAAATATCAACAGCTATTGTCACATGGGATATAAATAACATCCGATTATCAGGTAACTTACATCATCACCGACGCACACTGTTGAACAAAGAAATAAAGATGATGAAGAAACGATCGGTGGAAGATTAACCAACTAATTGACAATAGTTTCAACACACTGCGCATGCGCAAACAGTCCACCAGTCTCTGCACGAAGCAACTTGCTGTGACGTCTACTCCGCACAGCAGGGAATTCACAACAGGGAGCATAGAGAGGTGGAGGGCAACTGTTTTTCCTAATGTGCCTAGGAAGACCCCAGGTTCTCCATCCCCATCATCAGATGATGATTTAAATTTATGGCTGTGTAATAACCTGATAAAAGTCAATGACATTGCCTATTTTGTTGTCTGTTTCCCTTTGAAAAGTTGTGGTAGCCTATTAAAAATATCTAAGGTTCTGAATTCAAAAACTGTGTTCTGCCGTTTATTAGCATATATTGTGTTTTTTTAATTATGGCCTTGTTGCCCTGGCATTTGGCCTTTGTGCCCTCAAAAAAAATGCCCCTTTGAAGGCCAAGTGGCCTTGTCCCTCAAATCACGAAATTCCAGGCCTGATCATTATCACAGGTAAAGTAAATAACACATCCAACATTTATTTATTTTTATTTAGTTGTTTATTTCATGAAATCGTACTGTTTTAAATAATATGAAGTTTATGGACGTTAAGACATTCTGCTTTAGCTTACAAGCTAACCACATGTCAGTTACTGCTTGTGTAACCAAACAATAGAATTAGTCCTGACAGCAGTTTACTATCAATCCAGAATGTATTTATTATATACGTGTATATCTGAGATCAGACACACAAGTGTGGTTTGCATGGGTCCAGACTAGTAATATTAATTAATAATTTAATAATTGATATTTGTTGTATTAACTTGCATGCTTTTGATTGGCATACATTATTTTGCTAAAAATACAAAATTATTTTTTATGTCTGTCCAGCCTATGTGGGATAGAGTACTGTATGTTGGTAAATGACTATGTCAACAGTGGCATTTAGCCTAATGCATCAAACTTGTTGTTTACAGGGACTAGTAGCTGCTCGGTTATTGGAACGTCTGAAATCAAGTGTTGAATCAACCACACTTAAATTTGGACTATTTACAATACATTGTAAATCAAGAATAAACCGTCCATAGACTTCATATTATTTAAAACAGTACAATTTCATGAAATAAACAACTAAATAGAATGATGATGCTTCCCTGACGGTGTCCATTTTTTTTTAGCTATCCTTCGGCGCATTTTTCGGGGTTCGATTGCTTTCCCCTGTGACCTGCCTGTGATGTCATTTCAACAGTTTTTTGACTCGTACCCACAAACTTTAATTCACAGTGAAGACTCATAGTCGTAGAAATTAGAGTTGTATTCACAAGACTTTGCACTCACAGCCAGGGCTTGACGCTAACTTTTTGGCTCACTAGCCACTGTGGCTAGTGTTTTTCCTCAGTCATTAGCCATTTAGTCTTTATGCTAGCCACAGTTTTGCTGTCAGTTTTTTTTCTTCTTCACAATATTCTTGCATTTACATTTTAAATACAAACAATTGGTACAACTATTGTGATGTGTCATATCAAAGAATAAGTTACCAGCCAAAGTTGCTTGTGAGACAGAAATTGTTACTAGCCACAGCTAAATTTTACCAGCATTTGGCCGGTTGGCCGGTGTCAGTGTCAAGCCCTGCTCACAGCTTTTAGATTCATACTCACATAAAACCAATCCTAACCCTAATAATTTATCAGACTCATGTGTGTGACAGCAGAATTTTGGGTACAACTTTTTTATTTACACACAAATGTTTGTCATTACAAATACGAATGCTTATAACATGGACACATCTTTTTGACAGCGACCTTACTCCATAGGTATTCCCTCACCGCAGAGCGCGCTCACCGCCCATCTGGTTCCCATTAAACCGGCGCTTGGAATCGCGCCTAGTTGGATGTAACTCAGACGGCGCGCACCGTTGGAAACTACAACTATCATCTTTAAAAGGGAACACATGAATAATTGTCATGATAAAAGTGTTTGTGAGCATCTGTACCAACCTTTAGAGCAGACATGCTCCTGGAGACTTCAGGACTGCTGAACCCCAGCAGCCTTAAAGCTCTCAGTGTCTCTGGACGTCCACACGCTGGAAAATAAAACTTCCATTAATCTCATCCGAACCGTCTGATAACGAACCGCAGAGATGTGCAAACATGAGTTGATCTACCTGTAAATCCAACGTTTTAGATGTAAAACACAAACGCACATGAAGCTCAGTTGATCCACTCTGATTCTCTCTGCGGTGGAAGTGATACTACGAAGATCAGGAGCCGAAGAGACCCCCCCCCCCCCCCCCTCTCTCCTCCTTTAGTCATGTGGTTTCTTCCTGCAGCTTAACTGGTCCCAACGGAAGGAAAAAGTGTCAGATTTACATTTACATCATTGCACACAATACTGTTTATTCATGCAACTTCTACAATATTCTACTTTGCAGAACAAACATGACCTTTTTACCTAAACGTACCTTTTTATTTCATGTTTTTTCTACATAATTACCTACATGTTTGATTCATTTATTTATCGCCTTTTTAAATCATCAGTATTTCCACACTGAAACTGTAACTGTCATTATTTTTTGTGATGACACATAGCTTTTATTTTTTATTTTTTTTTATAAGGTCCCACTGAGCTTAGCGCTGGTCTGGCACAAATAAGTCTCTGTCTGGTTCGGCCCAGCGCAGAGGAAAACCCTCCTCCACATCTGGAGAGAGGATAATGGCTCCTAGATGGACCCGCTAACTCCCTTCTGGCCCTGCCTGCAGCAGCCCGGACCTGCGGCACCACCGACCGAGCCCGAACCAGCTGGGATCAGGACGAGTTGAGCCCAAACCAGTTCGCTTGGCTGGGCTCAGCCCAGTAGCAACCACCGAGCTCCTCTCCAGTCCCACCGTTCCACACTAACTGAGCTCTTTTAAAGGCTCACCTGTTACACAGGTGCTGCCACTCAGGTAATCAGTGCTCTGCAGCAGCTCCTCTCCTTCCCACGAACCCGCCAAACTTCACTACAATAGCTTGCAGTTGCTATAGCAACCCCAAAATATGGCTAAGCAACCTCTTTTTTTTTTTTTAAATTGAACAAAACAAGTACAAAACAATGACATACTCATCACTGATCATATGAGCAGATTACAATTAAAGGAAAATCACACCTCCAGCATGTTGAGTCAAAAGAAATCATAATAACTGTTGAGCACCGTTGAAAAGAATGAATGAATTAAATAATAGTAATAAAAGTAGTAATTTTAAGTTTGGGCAATCTTAGTGCTCCTATGGTCCTCAAACTATTTTTCACTATTTGAATAAAGGCACTTGGAATGTTTTGTGTTACTTTTTTGTATTCTTCAATGGAGCATTGAATATTATGTCTATTATTGAATCCCTCCAGTTCAAGAATATTACCGTGATTGTCCATTAAATGTGCAACAGATCAAATAACCTTCTCCAACCAGCTTCCCATAAAAATAGATTTCCTCCTGCTCAATATAACTCTGTTATTCCACAATGGAACATTATGAGGGCTAAAATTGTGTTTGAAAATCATTTTCCATTGTAACAATACCTGTTGATGAAAAGTGGATCGTTTTATAGGCAACTTAGTGATTTCAAAATCACATGTAAGTAAAAACCGAATACCTCCTACTTTATCAAATATAAATGAGGGTAATGAGAACCATATGTCATTTTAATTTTAATACAACATTCATGATTTCGAAATCAATTGCCTTAAGTCCACCATCTCCATAATCTTTCAACAAGTCTCCCTTTCTGATGTAATGATGTTTATTCTTCCAAATAAAGTTAAAATTAATTCTGTTAATCTCCTTAAATGGCTTAGCAACCTCAAAGCAACCCCAAGAATGGAGACTATTAAAAATGGAAAAAATCCTTAATTGTGTTAAATAAAATAAAAATGGTGACAATTTAATTTAAAATTAATTTCATGTGTTTTTGTTTTAAATTAAACTAAAAGGAAGACGATTAAAAACGATGTCTTGCGAGAGCTGGCCTGCAGGGGTCACGCGAGGTCAGCTGGGAAAAAGAAAACCGGGCCGTTAGAAAAGTTAAATCAAAATGGAGGCTAAATGAAGCGGCTGAGACTGAGCCTCTTCTGATGTGAACTTATGTGAATATTAACCGGTTAAAATGTGATGAACAGGTTATTGTAAAATGATTTGTAGTCTGGGCTGTTAATGTGCATTTGTCACCGCTGTGAAAAGCGACATGACTATATGGTAAAATTAAAATAACGAACTTCAAATAGATTTTTTATTTTTTTATTTTTCAGAGCGTATTGTAAATATGGAGGAAGAGTAAATGTAACTTTGTTTTCCCTCATACTATGTAAATGTTTAATAGCTGTATGTACCTAAACCTGGAAATGTTACATAAACTTTACTCTGAACGTTTCCTGCTGGTGCTCATTTCCTCCCTTATGGAAGTATTTCTGTGCCACCTGAGTTTGAATACGAATTTTTAAGATTGAAATTTTTCAGCATCAAAATCAGACTTTGAATTTTAAAAAACATCAGATTTCTAGCACTGAATTTTTTTTTGCCTCTGAATTTTATTTTGTTAAAATAAATTCAGTGTCGGGGCCGCCCCGGTGGCGCAGTGGTTAGGGCAGGCGGCCCATATACAGAGGCTACAGTCCTCGTGCGGCTGGTTGTGAGTTCAATTCCCGGCTCAGAAACCCTTTGCCGCGTGTCTTCCCCATTCTCTCTGCCCCCCTTCCTGTCTGTCTACACTGTTAATAAAGGCCACTAGAGCCAAAAAAAAATCTTTAAAAAAAAAAAAAAAAAAAAAAAAAAAAATCAGTGTTAAATGAAATTGTTGTCTTAAAATATTCAGTTTTTCAAAATTCAACACGCAAAGAAATTCAACACCCCAAAAAATTCAGTGTAAAAAAAACGCTCCATTGGTCATGTGACACCCACCCAGATAGTAAGACGGACCGGTCGGCCGTGGCAGCAAACTCAGGTGATGGTGCTGCGGTGGAGCGTAACGTGATTGGCTGGACGTTGGCTGAATTGAGACAGGGATCGATTGCTTCTCCCTGGTGACCCGGATGTTGAGTCTGGTTCTTTTTACACTGAATTTTTTTACACTGAATTTTTTTGAGGTTGAATTTTTTTACACTGATTTCTTTTGAGATGTTGATTTTGTTTTTTTTACACTGAATTTTTTGGGGTGTTGAATTTCTTTGTGTGTTGAATTTTGAAAAACTGAATATTTTAAGACAACAATTTTTTTTAACACTGAATTTATTTTAACAAAATAAAATTCAGAGGCAAAAAAAATTCAGTGCTAGAAATCTGATGTTTTTTAAAATTCAAAGTCTGATTTTGATGCTGAAAATTTTCAATCTTAAAAAATTTGTATTCAAATTCAGGTGGCACAGAAATACTTCCATAGTATTGAGACAGGGATCGATTGCTTCTCCCTGGTGACCCGGATGTTGAGTCTGGTTCTTTTTACACTAAATTTTTTTAGGCTGAATTTTTTTACCCTGAATTTTTTGAGTTTGAATTTTTTTACACTGATTTTTTTTAGAAATTGAATTTTTTTTTACACTGAATGTTTTTGAGATGTTGATTTTTTTTTTTACACTGAATTATTTGGGGTGTTGAATTTCTTTGCGTGTTGAATTTTGAAAAACTGAATATTTTAAGACAACAATTTTTTTTAACACTGAATTTATTTTAACAAAATAAAATTCAGAGGCAAAAAAAAATTCAGTGCTAGAAATCTGATGTTTTTTAAAATTCAGAGTCTGATTTTGATGCTGAAAAATTTCAATCTTAAAAATTCGTATACAGAATTTTTTTTTGGCTCTGAATTTTATTTTGTTAAAATAAATTCAGTGTTAAAAAAAAATTGTTGTCTTAAAATATTTAGTTTTTCAAAATTCAACACGCAAAGAAATTCAACACCCCAAAAAATTCAGTGTAAAAAAAAAAAAAAAATCAACATCTCCAAAAAAATCAGTGTAAAAAAATTCAACCTCAAAAAATTCAGTGTAAAAAAATTTAGTGTAAAAAGAACCAGACTCAACATCCGGGTCACCAGGGAGAAGCAATCGATCCCTGTCTCAATTCAGCCAACGTCCAGCCAATCACGTTACGCTCCACCGCAGCACCATCACCTGAGTTTGCTGCCATGGCCGACCGGTCCGTCTTACTATCTGGGTGGGTGTCACATGACCAATGGAGCGTAACGTGATTGGCTGGACGTTGGCTGAATTGAGACAGGGATCGATTGCTTCTCCCTGGTGACCCGGATGTTGAGTCTGGTTCTCTTTACACTGAATTTTTTTAGGTTGAATTTTTTTAACTGATTTTTTTTTTTAGAAATTGAATTTTTTTACACTGAATTTTTTTGAGATGTTAATTTTTTTTTTTTTTTACACTGAATTTTTTGGGGTGTTGAATTTCTTTGCGTGTTGAATTTTGAAAAACTGAATATTTTAAGACAACAATTTCTTTTAACACTGAATTTATTTTAACAAAATAAAATTCAGAGTAAAAAAAAATTCAGTGCTAGAAATCTGATGTTTTTTAAAATTCAGAGTCTGATTTTGATGCTGAAAAATTTCAATCTTAAAAATTCGTATTCAAACTCAGGTGGCACAGAAATACTTCCATACACTTGCAGTGCACATTAAGACATGCAAAGGAAAACAGGCGTTGTCCAGTTCTCTGATTGGTTGTTTTTTTGGCACACTTGTAACGCTGTGTTGTGTGTGCGTTGTGTTGAGCGCAGAGAAAGAACTTGAGCGAGCGCAGCGGAAAACCCTCTTCCACAGCTGGAGAGAGGATAATGGCTCCTAGATGGACCCGCTAACTCCCTTCTGGCCCTGCCTGCAGCAGCCTGGACCTGCGGCACCACTGACCGAGCCCGAACCAGCTGAGATCAGCGCCCTCCCCGCAGGACGAGTTGAGCCCAAACCAGTTCGCTTGGCTGGGCTCAGCCCAGTAGCAACCACCGAGCTCCTCTCCGGTCCCACCGTTCCACACTAACTGAGCTCTTTTAAAGGCTCACCTGTTACACAGGTGCTGCCACTCAGGTAATCAGTGCTCTGCAGCAGCTGCTGCTCCTCTCCTTCCCACGAACCCGCCAAACTTCACTACAATAGCTTGCAGTTGCTATAGCAACCCCAAAATATGGCTAAGCAACCTCTTTTTTTTTTTTTTTTTTTTTTTTTAAATTGAACAAAACAAGTACAAAACAATGACATACTCATCACTGATCATATGAGCAGATTACAATTAAAGGAAAATCACACCTCCAGCATATTGAGTCAAAAGAAATCATAATAACTGTTGAGCACCGTTGAAAAGAATGAATGAATTAAATAATAGTAATAAAAGTAGTAATTTTAAGTTTGGGCAATCTTAGTGCTCCTATGGTCCTCAAACTATTTTTCACTATTTGAATAAAGGCACTTGGAATGTTTTGTGTTTTGTGATTTTTGTATTCTTCAATGGAGCATTGAATATTATGTCTATTATTGAATTCCTCCAGTTCAAGAATATTACCGTGATTGTCCATTAAATGTGCAACAGACCAAATAACCTTTTCCAACCAGCTTCCCATAAAAATAGATTTCCTCCTGCCTCAATATAAACTCTGTTATTCCACAATGGAACATTATGAGGGCTAAAATTGTGTGTGTTGAAAATCATTTTCCATTGTAACAATACCTGTTGATGAAAAGGGATAGTTTTTATAGGCAACTTAGTGATTTCAAAATCACATGTAAGTAAAAAACCGAATACCTCCTTCTTTATCAAATATAAATGAGGGTAATGAGAACCATATGTCATTTTAATTTTAATACAACATTCATGATTTCGAAATCAATTGCCTTACCTTAAGTCCACCATCTCCATAATCTTTCAACAAGTCTCCCTTTCTGATGTAATGATTTATTCTTCCAAATAAAGTTAAAATTAATTCTGTTAATCTCCTCCTAAATGGCTTAGCAACCTCAAAGCAACCCCAAGAATGGAGACTATTAAAAATGGAAAAAAAAAATCCTTAATTGTGTTAAATAAAATAAAAATGGTGACAATTTAATTTAAAATTAATTTCATGTGTTTTTTGTTTTAAATTAAACTAAAAAGGAAGACAATTAAAAACGATGTCTCGCGAGGGCTGGCCTGCAGGGGTCACGCGAGGTCAGCTGGGAAAAAGAAAACCGGGCCGTTAGAAAAGTTAAATCAAAATGGAGGCTAAATGAAGCGGCTGAGACTGAGCCTCTTCTGATGTGAACTTATGTGAATATTAACCGGTTTAAAATGTGATGAACAGGTTATTGTAAATGATTTGTAGTCTGGGCTGTTAATGTGCATTTGTCACCGCTGTGAAAAGCGACCATTGACTATATGGTAAAATTAAAAACGAACTTCAAATAGATTTTTATTTTTTTATTTTTCAGAGCGTATTGTAAATATGGAGGAAGAGTAAATGTAACTTTGTTTTCCCTCATACTATGTAAATGTTTAATAGCTGTATGTACCTAAACCTGGAAATGTTACATAAACTTTACTCTGAACGTTTCCTGCTGGTGCTCATTTCCTCCCTTATGGAAATATTTCTATGGAAGTATTTCTGTGCCACCTGAGTTTGAATACGAATTTTTAAGATTGAAATTTTTTCAGTATCAAAATCAGACTCTGAATTTTAAAAAACATCAGATTTCTAGCACTGAATTTTTTTTTGCCTCTGAATTTTATTTTGTTAAAATAAATTCAGTGTTAAAAAAAATTGTTGTCTTAAAATATTCAGTTTTTCAAAATTCAACACACAAAGAAATTCAACACCCCAAAAAATTCAGTGTAAAAAAAACAAAATCAACATCTCAAAAGAAATCAGTGTAAAAAAATTCAACCTCAAAAAAATTCAGTGTAAAAAAATTTAGTGTAAAAAGAACCAGACTCAACATCCGGGTCACCAGGGAGAAGCAATCGATCCCTGTCTCAATTCAGCCAACGTCCAGCCAATTACGCTCCACCGCAGCACCATCACCTGAGTTTGCTGCCATGGCCGACCGGTCCGTCTTACTATCTGGGTGGGTGTCACATGACCAATGGAGTGTAATGTGATTGGCTGGACGTTGGCTGAATTGAGACAGGGATCGATTGCTTCTCCCTGGTGACCCGGATGTTGAGTCTGGTTCTTTTTACACTGAATTTTTTGAGGTTGAATTTTTTTACACTGAATTTTTTGGGGTGTTGAATTTCTTTGTGTGTTGAATTTTGAAAAACTGAATATTTTAAGACAACAATTTTTTTCAACACTGAATTTTTTAAAATTTTTAAAATTCAAAGTCTGATTTTGATGCTGAAAAATTTAAATCTTAAAAATTCGTATTCAAACTCAGGTGGCACAGAAATACTTCCATATGATGCCTTTGCAGATGCTTGCAGTGCACATTAAGACATGCAAAGGAAAACAGGCGTCGTCCAGTTCTCTGATTGGTTGTTTTTTTGGCACACTTGTAACGCTGTGTTGTGTGTGCGTTGTGTTGAGCGCAGAGAAAGAACTTGAGCGAGCGCAGAGCGACGAGTTTGAGAGGGAGGAGGCGAGGGCGCCTGAGGTCTCTGTCTGCTCGCGCACAAATCAAAAGTTTGTGAGACACTTATTGAGGCACTTATTATGGCACAAAAATAACGCCATAGATCACTGCTAGGAAACGCACACATGCGCCTGCACACATAATTGTGCATTTGAGCTTACTTTTGTGGCATTTGCTATCATGTAAAACAGGGTTTCTCAATGGGGGTGCTACCGCTACCTTGAGGACTACATTTTAAAACTACCATGGTTTCTCAAGGTTTTTTTTAAAGTGTAAATCAACTTAAGTTTCAATAAAATGTTGTGCTCAGATTTCCTTTCAAAAAATAAAGCTGCTGTCTGAGACCAAAACCCAGAGTCTGCTGCTTCCATAACTCGTAAAATCTCCTTTACGCTCCGTGTCACAGTCAGACGAGCCGAGTGGGATCGGTCGCCATCAGAGGCTACGTTTGCACCCTGGGGAAACCCCCCATTATCCCCCTGACCAGCCATCCAAATGCCTCCTCCAACATCAACATACAAACGCACACACCACATTGCCCATAGCAGAAATCCTCCATGGTAACGCCCATAAACACACGGCAACACAGAAACCCCTTTCCAACACATTCATTCAACAGACAATGAAAACATTGTGTACAAGTCCATTAACAAAATAAAGTCCCATGTGCTCAATGATTGGCTCTACAGACAGCTCTGCAGGGAAAATGATGACATCATTTTGAGGAAGGACATGAGGAAGGAGAGGAGACTTCATCGGCCACTGTTCATCTGGGAGCTTGAAGTGAAGAGTGTGAGCAGCTTCAAATACCTGGGCGTCCACATCAGTGAGGACCTCACCTGGATATGTAATGCCACACAGCTGGTCAGGATGGCTCAACAGCGGTTGCTCGCTGCTGCTCCGGGGGATTTATTCCTGCGACGCTGGACGCTCCAGTTTGTGCCCGGTGTTTGGTGATTTTGGGGTCGGGTGTCGACGTGCTGTTTGCGGGTGCGGACCGGTCCTCTTGCTGCTGGTGGAGACGTGCCACCGCTGACATGGGGGGTGCTGGTCCTGAACTGCTACCCGCGGACAAGGAAAGGAGGCAACCACCACCACTGGATCCAGGCTGCAGCGTCGACTGAGCCTATCCAGCGCTCTACACGCCGGGGTGAGTCAGCCGACCTGGCAGGAGCCGTCAGAAGGCCTGGTGGGCCCGGTACCGCCGGGGGTGGCGCCAGCAACCGGTCTGCATGTTGAACCGGGCTCTGGGACGGTCGGCTCCTTCGCTCACCGGACTGAAGGAGCTCAGTCTTCCCAGAGGAGACGGTTTGCTTCATTGGTGTTTCCTCCTCTGACCTGGAGATATCTCACTTAATTCACCTTTGTGGAGATATACTGGTTTTAACGGCTGTTAACCAGGGCCGGTTCTAGGAATGCACATAAGAGGGGGCAGTCAGAAATGTGAAGGGGGCATGTGCTTTTTTTTTTTTTTTACACATTACACTGTTAGTGTTTTCTTCACGGCAGTTGTTAGCTGTGTGTCCAGATCTCAACCTGGAGAAGTTGATTTCACTCTGTCAGGCCTCTACCCTAAGACCTGTCCAGCTTGGGTGTCCCACCTGAAGACTAAAGCTTCTGCTGGTAATAGCTCTTAGGGTCACTGAGGCACGCAAACCCCCTGACCACAATAAGGTGGCAATCCCTCAGGGGGGGAACTGAAAAATAAATGAAATAAATAAATGAAAAGTATAATAAAATATCCTTCATCCAGATTTTAACAACCAAGCAACAACCAATTTCAACAACATAACAATCCTAACTGGATGGCCTAATTCTCGATATCGGCGTGACGTCACGCACCATGTGATCGGCCATGGTTACACTTCCGGTTTTAGCTTGAGGGGGGCAAACAACATTGTATCCAGGTATTTTTCGCTCACAGTTCCTTTAGCTATTTCGCGTCTTTATTGTTTTTTAACTTTGTTTGGCGATCGTCACGGGTACCTGTGGTGGCGAGCATGGCTTACCAATATCAGGATGAGTTGAAGCCAGAGGCTTTAGCGAAGTATAAAGCCAAATTGGACATAGTCGGTCTAGATTTGTGTCCATACAAGCACACAGCCGATTCTTGAATAAATAACCCCAAACAATGGCCTCGTTTGGGGTACCCAGATGTGTACCATTACCTCATAAAAACTCCTGGTAAGTAAAAGTTATTTGAAATTATTTTAAATATTTATACACCAATACATAGTCCCCAATACATAAAGAATTAAATTTAGCTCTGCTAAAACATGAAAGACCCCTGGCCTGACTGTCCGGACTTTGGTTTGTGTTGGAACACAGATGGAACATAATCTGGGTGATCCTTCTGGTTGACCTTTCTTCCTGAAAATATATATTTAAAATTTGAAATTAGAGGCTAGATATATTATGGAGTCTCTCCACAGTCACTTGGGTAAGCACTAGTGATGGGAATTCCAGCTCTTTGTGGAGAGCCGGCTCTTTTGGCTCGGCTCACTAAAAAGAGCCGGCTCTTTCGGCTCCCAAGTGGCTCCTCAGATTTTTTGTTACTTAAATTAATTTATTACCAAATTACGTGTAAAATGAATAACTAATGTTAAAAAAAACATAAAATATAACACATGTATAGCATTTATATGGCTTTATTAATAAACTTAACATATACATGAATACAGGGGCCTTTTGCATGTTCTCCCCGTGCTTGCATGGGTTTCCTCCGGGTACTCCGGGTACTCCGGCTTCCTCCCACAGTCCAAAGACATGCATGTCAGGTTAACTGGTGGTTCTAAATTGCCCGTAGGAGTGAGTGAGTGAGTGTGAATGGTTGTTTGTCTGCATGTGGCCCTGCGATGGACTGGCAACCTGTCCAGGTGTACCCCTGCCTTTCGCCCGTGGACAGCTGGGATAGACTCCAGCAGATCCCCGTGACCCTTCAAGGATGAAACGGGTATAGATAATGGATGGATGGATGGATGGATATACATGAATAAATTCTAAATTTAAAAAAGACCCGTTTCAATTTGTGATAAAACAAAATCAACTAAACGTCACTCAACAAAATATGAATAAAAATGTGCAACTATTCACAGTGAAAAACTTTCATTAGCAGAGTCCCTTGCTGGTCTTTTCCCCAACTAATTGCACTGTTGGATGACTAGTTTGAATATGCCTGTGCAGGTTGTTTGTGGAGTCTGTTGGATATGAAATTTGTATTTTACAAAGTGTTCACTCTGCCTTTCCGGAGTCTAACACTTTAAAATGTGTCCAAATTTTACTCCTTTTCCTGTTGTCACTCATCTTTGGTGAAATGGTCAAATACTCTGGCGCTCCTCTCGCTCTTGTCTCTCTGCCTCCTGGTCGTGTGCCGCCCCCCACTCCTGAGCCGAGTGTTGTTGACTCTGCTCCCCCCCCCCCCTCCCCCCTCCTGCTCAGCGTAGTCACACAGACGTTCCCACAGCCACACATGTTGACCAATGCGGCTTTAAAGGACAATTTAAAAAAAATAAAATAAATAAAAAAATCGCTCTCGACCACAAGCCGGCTCCCGTTGATAGCGAGCCGGCTCCCGTCGTTCACTTCAAAGAGCCGGCTCTTTTCCGGCTCTCGTTCGCGACCGACCCATCACTAGTCAGCACCCCCAGCAGACAGACCTAGCACACCCAACCCCAGCATGAACTTTTCACACTTCTGCCCTCAGGCTGGACGTACACTGGATGTACACTGGATGTACACTGGACGTACACTGGAAGTACACTGGATGTACACTGGAAGTACACTGGATGTACACTGGAGGTACACTGGACGTACACTGGAAGTACACTGGACGTACACTGGAAGTACACTGGAGGTACACTGGAGGTACACTGGACGTACACTGGACGTACACTGGAGGTACACTGGAAGTACACTGGAGGTACACTGGAGGTACACTGGAGGTACACTGGACGTACACTGGAGGTACACTGGAAGTACACTGGAGGTACACTGGAGGTACACTGGAGGTACACTGGAAGTACACTGGAGGTACACTGGAAGTACACTGGACGTACACTGGAAGTACACTGGATGTACACTGGAAGTACACTGGACGTACACTGGAAGTACACTGGATGTACACTGGAAGTACACTGGACGTACACTGGAAGTACACTGGATCAGGGTTTCCGTTGTCCGGTAATTGCCGGACTTTGTCCGGTAAAATATGCCGAAGTCCGGTATTTTATAATCTCTCCGGTCAAAATGTCCGGTGAAAAAACTCCTCCCAAGCTAATTTCAGTTGTAATAGAATGGGTAATTTCCACATCATTTTATGAAAAAACATATACTTTTACGAATAAGTAGTGTGTGTATGTGTGTGTGTGAATGAATAAATGTAGCCTATATGTGGAACGAAAACTTTTTTTCTGCGCGGAACGAAACTTGTCGCATTTGTTTCATTTTAAATCTAACAAACGGCGCACCACAACAGAGAGGTCTTTGACATGGCGAAACAGCGAAATCCTTAAAAGCTATTTTCTAAAACGAAAACAAAAAGCTCTAATAGCGAGGTAATAATGAGAGTCTAGCTCTAAAAGGCTATCTGAAGAGATGGAGACTACCACAGATGATGCTGTGGCTCCCGCCGAAAATATTTATTTATTTTTTGAAGTTACGCTCGTGAGTCAATTGACGGGACTTATTTTATTTGAAATAGCCTGTTTTTCAATAAAAATACTATTAAATGACTTGCATTGATATCGTACTACTGCATATGATTTATTTTTAACCTCAATAAATTCATATAGCCTATGTGACCGTAATTTCAATCATTTGTCCGGTAAATTGAAAACCTGCCGGTCACATTGTCCGGTGCCAATTTTTTCTAGCGGAAACACTGCACTGGATGTACACTGGAAGTACACTGGAAGTACACTGGACGTACACTGGAAGTACGCATCATGGTGGTTCAGGGGGACATTTGTTCAAAAAAGGCTGAGAACCACTGTGGTAGAGGGGACTTACAGAAAGAGGAAAAAATGATTCACAGCTGAAGACTCCAGGTAGCCCAGTTCAAAGAGAAGTGGAGGAGGATATATGAATGAACAGCGACAAACAAACAAATAAAAGAAGGGAATTTTTGCACAGATGGTTATGGAACCATCCAAACTTAGATAAATACAAAAGTGGAAAAAGTTTTTTACTCTGCCATAAATCATTTCTGTAAGTGTTAAAAACGGTGGCAGCATCTTTGATAGCAGCTGCCCACTGGTGTTTGAATGTGTGTGTTTGTGTCAGGCTGCCTTTACAACGGGCCTCTGTGCAGCTTTGAGAAGAGACATCCATATTTGATTTCTACCTCTTAAACTTATCCTCTTAGTTAAATGTGTTTTAAAAAACAACCTCTGAGTTTATTTATTGGTGGAAGAAGCTTTTTTCTGATGATTCACGTCTGCATGTATAAGAATTTTTTTTAGCGTACAGGGAACACCCACAGGTTTAACTCAACTGATTAACTGAGGACAGAGACAGGAAAGAGACAGGACAGGGAGGACAACAAGGACAGAAGGGCAGAGTGGACCGAGACAGGACATGGAGGACAGAGAGGACAGGGAGTACAGGGAGGAAAGAGAAGACAGAGACAGAACAGGAACGACATGGAAGACAGAGAGGACAGAGACAGGACAGGGAGGACATAGAGGACAGAGACAGGACAGGGAGGACAGAGACAGGACAGGGAGGACAGAGAGGACAGAGACAGGAGAGGGAGGACAGAGAGGACAGAGACAGGAGAGGGAGGACAGAGAGGACAGAGAGGACAGAGACAGGACAGGGAGGAGAGAGAGGACAGAGACAGGAGAGGGAGGACAGGGAGGATAGAGACAGGACAGGGAGGACAGAGAGGGCAGGGGGGAAGAGAGGACAGGGAGGACAGAGAGGAAAGAGAGGACAGAGAGGAAAGAGACAGGACAGGGAAGATAGAGGACAGGGAGGACAGAGAGGACAGGGAGTACAGGGAGGACAGAGGACAGAGACAGGACAGGAAGGACATGGAGGACAGAGAGGACAGAGACAGGACAGGGAGGACATAGAGGACAGAGACAGGACAGGGAGGACAGAGAGGACAGGGAGGACAGAGAATGGACAGGGAGGACAGAGAGGACAGAGACAGGACAGTGAGGAGAGACAGGACAGGGAGTACTGAGAGGATAGAGACAAGAAACGGAGGACAGAGAGGACAGGGGGCAAGAGAGGACAGAGACGGGGCAGGGAGGACAGAGAAGACAGAGACAGGACAGAGAGGACAGAGAGGACAGAGACATGACAGAGATGACAGGGGGGAAGGAGAACAGAGACAGGACAGGGAGGACAGAGAGGACGGGGGGAAGAGAGGAATGAGACAGGACAGGGAGGACAGAGAGAACATAGAGGACAGAGACAGGACAGGGAGGACAGAGAGGACAGAGAGTACAGGGAGGACAGACAGGACAGAGAGGACAGGGGGCAGAGAGGACAGAGACAGGACAGGGAGGACAGAGAAGACAGAGAAGACAGAGAGGAGGGGGCAGAGAGGACAGAGACAGGACAAGGAGGACAGAGAAGACAGAAAGGACAGAGACAGGACAGGGAGGACAGAGAGGACAGAGACAGGACAGGAAGGACATGGAGGACAGAGAGGACAGAGAGGAAGGAGAGGACAGGGAAGACAGAGAGGACGAGAGGTAGAGGAGGTAGGACAGAGAGGAGGAGAGGAAGGGAGAGAAAGAGAGGAGAAGGTTAGGTGGAGGACAAGAGGACGGAATAGACAGAGAGGAAGGAGAGGACAGGGAGGACAGAGAGGACGGAGAGGATAGAGAGGACAGGACCGGAGAGGACAGAGAGGAAGGAGAGGACAGAGAGGACAGAAGGACAGAGAGGACAGAAGAGGACAGAGGACAGAGGAAGGAACAGGAGGACAGAGACAGGAAGGGAGGACAGAGAGGACAGGAGGACCAGGGAGGACGATAGGAGAGGAGAGAGAGGACAGAGAGGACATGGAGGACATGGAGGACAGAGAGGACGGAGAGGACAGAGAGGAAGGAGAGGACAGGGAGGACAGAGAGGAGGACGAGAGGAGGATAGAGGAGGAGAGAGGAAGAGAAGGGAGAGGACAGGAGAGGACATAGACAGAGATGGACAGAGAGGACAAGGAGGACAGGAGAGGACAGAGGACGGATAGGACAGAGAGATAGAGGACAAGAGATAGAGGACAGGACAGGAAGGACGAGGACAGATAGACAGAGACAGGACAGGGAGGACAGAGAGAGACATAGAGAGACAGACATAGAGACAGGACATAGACAGAGGGACAGGAGGGACGAGAGGACAGAGACAGGACAGGGAGGACAGAGAGGACAGAGAGGGGACAGGAAGGACATGGAGGACAGAGAGGACAGAGACAGGACAGGGAGGACAGAGAGGACAGAGACAGGGCAGTGAGGAGAGACAGGACAGGGAGGACGGAGAGGACAGAGAGGACAGAGGAGGAGAGGACGGAGAGGACGAGAGGACAGGAGAGGACAGAGAGGACAGAGAGGACGGAGAGGACGGAGAGGACAGAGAGGACATAGGAGAGGACGAGGAGGACAGAGGACAGAGAGGACGGAGAGGACAGAGAGGACATAGAGGAGGACAGAGGACAGGGAGGACGGAGAGGACGGAGAGGAGAGGACAGAGAGGACAGAGAGGACAGGACAGGAGAGGACAGGGAGAGGACAGGGAGGACAGAGAGGACGGAGAGGACAGAGAGGACAGGTAGGACAGAGAGGATGGAGAGGACAGGGAGGACAGAGAGGATGGAGAGGACAGAGAGGACATATAGGACGGAGACAAGAGGACAGAGAGGACAGGAGGACGGAGAGGAGGACGGAGAGGACAGGAGGGAAGAGAGGACGGATAGAGGACAGGAGGACAGGGAGGAGAGGGACAGAGAGGACAGGTAGGACATAGGACAGATAGGACAGAGAGATATGAGAGAGGACGGAGAGGACATAGAGGACAGGTGGACGAGAGGAAGAGGACGGAGAGGACAGAGAGGAGGGAGGACAGAGAGGGAGGACAGAGGACGGAGAGGACAGAGGAAGGGAGGACGGAGAGGACATAGGACAGAGGACAGACGGATAGGACAGAGAGGAAAGGGAGGCGAGGACGAGAGACGGGAGAGAGACAGAGGGACAGAGAGGATAGGACAGAGAGAGGAGGACGGAGAGGACAGGAGAGGACAGGAGAGGACAGGCGGAGGACAGAGGACTTAGGACCTAGAATGGAGAGGACAGAGACGATAGGGAGGACATGGAGGACATGATATTCATAGAATAGAGAGGGATTACAGAGAAGGACATTACAGAGGACGGGGACAGGACAGGGACAGGACATAGATTACATATAGGACGATATTAAGAGACGGATACAGGGAGGACATGACATTAGAGGACAGAGGACAGGTACATATATTACAGTATAGGGGAACTTTAGGACAGATAGGACAGGAGGAAGGATTGAGGAGGGACAGAGAGGACGGAGAGTACAGAGAGGAAAGGAGGACGAGGACGGAGACGGAGAGGACAGATGGAGAGAGGATTAGAGGACATGGAGGACTTAGGACAGAGAGGACATTGAGGACATAGAGGACAGAGACAGAGAGGAAGGAGGACAGACAGAATTAATGAGATTACATAGAGGACGGATTAGGAGAGGACAGAGAGGACATTAGGACATATAGAAGGAGAGGACAGAGAGGACAGGAATTACATGGATGACATATATAGATTACATATAGGACAATAGAGGGATGGAGAGGACAGAGAGGACAGGGAGGACAGAGAGGACAGGGTTCTGGATTCAGGACAAATGCTTGTATTTCAGGACTATTTCAGGTTGAATTTATTCAGTTTACCGGTTTTTTAATTTATGCCTAAATTACTTCCAGGAGATTATCCCAGAAATTCCACTTTTTTTTATTTGAATTGTTTAAATTAAAGAATTCAAAAAATATAGTACAATATTTCTGAAGAAAAGATACATTAGAAATTGCGCCAGGGGTTATATATGTGTATAGAACAAAATAAAGAAAAACAGCAACTTCATATACGTATCTTTTTTTTTTACTGAGGCCTGAGGCTTTTCTGACGTCATTATTTTTAAAGTGATTGATCGGGGTTTTTTCAGCGCTATAGATGGATTTAATTTTATTTTTTGGTTTGGTTTAGTTTTTTTGTCAGCTGCCCCCACAGCTGTGGGTTTTTAAACCACAACAGGAGTTTCGACACTTTGATCTCTCCGACACGTGGTCACGTGGTTCATGTCTCCGTCAACAGTTTCTTTCATCTCGCCGCTGTCAGTCAACTTGAACGGATTCAGGCGGGAGATGCGGACAGGAAATTTCTGTAAATGTTGGCCATAATGTGCATTTATTATTATTGTGACTACACGTACATGTAATAAATTAATAACAATTAGATAAAAAATACTTTTTTTATACTTGTCATTTTCTTTGATTAGGATTTAATAATCTAATTTTAGTTCATATTAGACACTATAGAAATGTTTCCACAATTTTTTCTTGATTTTTTTAATATTATATATTTCTGGAAAAAAAATTCAACAACATAACATTAATTTCGTTTTTTCACTGTGAATTAGATCATGTAAAGACAACCTATGACAATAATAATGACAATAACAACAAAAATATATTATTCTAAACTGAATTCTCTGCTTTCACTTTTTTTTTTTTTAATGGATTAAAAAATAAATTATTACGATCAAACCCCTTCAATAAAGTGAACATGCTTGGAGTTGTGCAGAAAACTCCTTTTACCGGGATCGAGGCGGAAGCGAAGAACCGAGACGGAGCCGAAGGCTGAAGCGGCGGCGGCGGGCAGAGGGAGCTGCGGGGCCGGGGACTGAGCTACTCAGGCTCCGGCAGAGACGGAGGCTGACGCAGACGCCGGATCACCGGAACCACCTCGGGAACAGCAGCGGGATCTGGTACCGGAACTCGGTCCCATCTGGGGAGATGGTGACGACCCCAGATAGAAAATTAAATCACAGAAAACTGTTACTTTTTCACAGTTCCAGTCTGTAGAGTTGTTGTTTTTGACACTGTGGAGTTCATTACAGACATCCCAAGTTTCCAGGAAGTTCCGGGAGTCTCTCTGAACTTAATAGTGGCTCCCTGATGTCCGCGAGCTAAAACATCCCGGATTTTGGACTGCGCGTGGCAGTCCAAAAGTTTGGATCCACAGAGGATGAACTTCATCAGATCTAAATATCAGCCGCGTCTCACTGGCGCCCCCTGCAGTCCTCTGTGAGGATGAACGTCACTGTTACAGCCCTGATAGAGAGAAGCTCTGCAGGGATATTCAGAAACAGAAATCACATTAGACAGGGGAGAAAACTATTATTTAATAGGTTATTATTTTTCAAAAACATATTTATTTTAGAACCAGAGGCTGAGCTGATGTAGTTGTGTTTTATGTTCAGGCTCGATGGCTGATTGTTGTACTCGGCTGAGGAGAAAACAAGACGATGACAACAGACTGCACTGTTTGACATTTTGTTGTATTTTTACAGTAGTTTACTGGCGACACTATTGCCAGTAAGTTACTGTAATTACCACCTTACAGTATTAATCCTGTAATAATGTTTTACAGTATATCATCTTTACTGTAATAATGTTTTCCAGTAAATCATCTTTACTGGCTAAAACCAAATAAATAAGAGAATTGAAAGATATAAGTGCAAAGACATGATAAAAATAAGTACAATTATACAATAAATAAGCTCAAATTTACTATACTAAAAGACTAAAACTAAAAGTTAGACATATAAATTTACCATCACAAAGGCCTACAGTAGCATTAGTGTAAATGTCAACAGTAATTTACCACAGTTTCAAAAAATACAGCAAGTTACTGTAAATAAAGGCACTTTACCCACAATACAATTCAAATTACAGTAACTTGTTGTAATCATATTTTGTGGTAGGTTTACTGGGCATTTTGAGATATTTTACTGTAAAAATTACAGCAAAGGCAAACAGTGTGAAATGGACTTAAGTCACAATTAAATTCATGTCGTTCATTAATTTTATTGATTCATTCCAGACATGTCAACACAATCTTTTTTAAAGCATAGACAATTTTAACACTATCATGAATCTATGTATCTGAAAATAAATATTATATCTTTATAAAATATATAATATTGCATAAATCAATATACACTGACACATGTGCATAACTATAATTTAGAAACATATAGAACCTCTTGTAAATAAATCTAAATATTAAATGGACATATTCCCCCCCAAAAAGAAAAAAAAAAAACAAATTTATACCCAATGGTTTATACTGGTTTAACATGTCTGAAAACATAAATAATACTAACTGGTCTATTTAATGTTTACTATTTTTAAAGTTATTAGGCTGCAGCTATATATTTTATTCATTTCAAAGTGGGCTACTTTTTATTTGATCAGTGTTTTACAAATAAGGGAATGACCTTAAATAGACCTGCGTGGTTCTTTCAAAAGATTGACATGAAGTTGATTTAAATCTGTCCTGGTTCTGCTTCCAAACATATACAGTACAGCAGCACCCAATATACAGTCTTTATAAGAGCTTAAGGTTTTCCTTTGTTATAACAGGTTAAAACAGTAATAAAATGTCAACAGTTTTCTGTTAGTTGTTCTATAACTTCAGAAAAGCAACAAACTATATTTCTTTTACAGTAGATGACAAAAAAATGGAAATGGAAATTTAATTTGTATCTTGTATGACCTCCTTTTGCATTAAAAACTTAAAAAACTGCCAAACATATCAGGAATAAGCTTTTGGATAGATTCATATTCCTCTGAATACAGTATAACTACATATAAAACTTCATACACTGAAGTGTATGAAGATGAATTCCAGATGAATTTTATTAAGCGGAGAGGGGCAAACAAGGGCTCTTTGGTAGCTTTCTTTCTCAGTAAAATAATTTTTTTTTTTTAATGATCTGTATTTTTTTTGTTTGTTTGTTTGTTCATGTCGCGTTTTCATGTCGTTTGCCGGTCAGCTTCTGTGACTCAGATCTACCACTTGGTAGCGCTGCTGCCTCACTTTCCTCTACGAGTGAAATCCTTTTCAAAGTTCTGCTGTGACGCTCGATAACGTCATACAAATGTTAACCTGACTGGCCTTATGATTACGAAAAATAAAAATAAAAACTGTAGTCATATTTTAACATTATATGAATATTAAATCTATATTAGAACCGGAAGCGGAAGTGACGTTGTTTATGAGGGCTCGTCTGTCTCTCTGCTGCGAAATCCTTTTCAAAGTTCTGCTGTGACGCTCGATAACGTCATACAAATGTTAACCGGAGAGGCCTTATGATTACGAAAAATAAAAATAAAAACTGTAGTCATATTTAACATTTTATGAATATTAAATCTATATTAGAACCGGAAGCGGAAGTGACGTCGTTTATGAGGGCTCGTCTGTCTCTCTGCTGCGAAATCTTTTTCAAAGTTCCGCTGTGACACTCGATAACGTCATACAAATGTTAACCGGACAGGCCTTATGATTACGAAAAAAAAAAAAATAAATAACGGTGTAGTCATATTTAACATTATGTAAATATTAAATCGATATTAGAACCGGAAGCGGAAGTGACGTTGTTCGTGAGGGCTCGCCTTTCTCTGTTACCGTGAACGGCGCCGAGTCGAGCTCATCCAGGTGGGGTTGGGCTCCTTGATGAACGACTGAGACGTCAACGACGCCATGGCTTCCTTCAAACGAGCCCCCCGTGGCGAGGACGGTGCTTTTGACGGTGTTTCGAAAAAGCTCCGCGGGACCGAGCCGACGAAAACGGTTGCCTTGGTTCTCGCGAGAGGAGGGAGCAAAGGAATCCCGCTGAAAAACATCAAGAAGCTGGCCGGAGTCCCCCTGATCGGATGGGTGCTGAGAGCTGCGGTTGACACCGAGGTGTTTGACAGGTACAGCGGTCGTCTTTAGCCCTGATATATGCTTCTATGTAGCATTCCAGACGATTGTAAACGGTAGTTTAACGTACGCCGTGCTGTGCTGTGGCAAGCAAGGAGGGCGAAAATTCGCCACTTTAATGATGGATTATGTAGTTAAACGGCGCTTTTGATCTCAAAACGCCATTAAAATCGTCGTTTTGAACGCTAACCGAGACATTAAAAAACGCTGTTCGGTGGACGGCGCTAAAAGAAACGACAGTTTCTTTGGTCCCTGAACGCCGCTTTTTGTGGCGTTTAATGACCGCTCGTAAACTGACCACTTCGGATTTTGTTAAAATCCAATCGTCTCTGATCCTTTTCTTTTTCCAGCCACTAAAGTTAAACTGCGATCATCAAAACAGTAAAGAATAAAGGCAGACCACGTGATTTCATCTCTGATCTCCTTTACAGCAGGATTGGGTTTATTCTCCTATTAGATAGATAGATAGATACTTTATTCATCTCAAAGAGAAATTTGCAGTTCCAGCAGCTTGCGAGTACAAATAGTAAAAAAAGCAACAAGATAAGTAACTTAAAGCAATAAAATAAGTAACAAAATAGGAATAAGGTTAATAAAATAAAAAATATAAAATGGCATTGCAAATGAAGGTGCAAAAAATATAAAATAGCATTGCAAATGAGGGTGCCATAAAAATATAAAATAGCATTACAATGAAATTATAAAATAGCATTGCAAATGAGGGTGCCATAAAAATATAAAATAGCATTACATGAAAATAAAATAGCATTGCATTTTATATTCATATTAAACCTGTTCTGTACGTTTGTCGAGCTGTCTGCTTGTGTACATAGCTACATCCGGATAATACTCATTTCCTCTGAATAATCTACTCAAACAAAGTTCACAACCACAGTGAGTTGTAAGTCTGCGTCATCATTATTTGGATAAGACGCCAGTAAACTCAGTCACCCACATGCTGCCGCCAAAACATTTGACACCGGAGGTCCTGCTGCAAAAGTACTACGTGTTTGTAGTCCGACTAATATGATAATGATGGTAAAACATCTCTTTCCCAGCGTGTGGGTGTCGACGGACCACGACGAGATCGAGAAAGTGGCCAGATCCCTGGGAGCTGAGGTGCACCGGAGAAGTCCGGAAGTCTCCAAGGACTCGTCGACGTCACTGGAAGCCATCCAGGAGTTTCTGAGGGCCCACCCCGGTACGAGGACCACGCCTGGACACGCGTGTGCGAGCTGGGACCGTGCATTCACACGGCTGTAGCGTGGCAGAGCTTTACGTGACTCCCCTCTGTCTTCCAGATGTGAATGTGGTGTGTAACATCCAGGCCACGTCCCCGTGTCTCCACCCGTTCCACCTGAAGGAGGCGTTGGGGTTGATCACCGAGCATGGACACGATTCTGTCTTCTCCGTGGTCAGGAGACACCAGTTCCGCTGGACGGAGGTCAAGAAAGGATGTAAGTCTGTTTATAATGTTCAGTAAATGACCTTAAGTGGTTCATTTATTTTCTAAATCTGCTCTTTGATTAATAAATATCTCAGTTTTAATAGCTGAGCATGTGTGCAGCAAAATCCCTGTCAGGGATTTATGAGGAGGAAATAATTAAACTAAAAGAAAGTTGGTGCTGCCACCTAGAGGACACCGTCTTCAGAGTCCTCAGGTGACCCCTGTTTTTACCCAGATGTCTGACGCTCGCTTATATTATTAAGAATGTGAATGAAAAACCCCAGGATGGTCCTCTGAGAGGTCTTCAAATAAATACTAGCCCATTGATCACAGCTTTAAAGCAACACCAGGGAGTGTTTTTCATGTTAGAACATAATTTTTAGTTTTATAAAAAGGAATATTTGGTTATTTTTAGTGACCATTCTCCATACAATCTGGTAAAAGCCACCCAAACCGCCCCGTTCACCTCTCATTTTAATCACCTGACGGCCCCACATGAACAAATACGGAGCTACAGTGTACATCACATTGGCAAAAAACCTTAAAGATGCTCTAAATTTGTTGGTTTTTGGTAAAATGTCTCAACTTTTTAATGATTTAATATGAAATTTGTGAACCGGAATTCATTCACATCCTTGGTTTCAGCCTGCAGCTGTCGTGTCATTAAAAATAAGAACAGCGGTGGCTCTAAACGTTTGTTCTGATCCTAATGGTTCCTTGTAGCTGGAACAGAAACTGAGCCAAAGAACCTGGACCCGAAGAACCGGCCGCGGCGCAGGACTGGGACGGAGAGCTGTACGAGAACGGCTCCATCTACATCGCCACCAGGTGCCTCATCATGAACGAGTGCTGTCTGCAGGTGACTCCACGCGTCGTGTTTATCGGCCTCGGTGTGCGCTGGCGCGTTTTAACGGCATGTTTGCGTCCCTGCAGGGAGGTAAGAAGACGTACTACGAGATGCTGCCTCAGTACAGCGTGGACATAGACGTGGACATCGACTGGCCCGTGGCGGAGCAGAGGGTCCTCAGGTGAGCACCGAAGAAACTGTTGGGATTTCTGCTCAATATTGCTGCAAATGCAACAAAAGCTTCCCAGTTTATGAGCTGATGAGTCAAACCTCCCAGAACCGGGGCTCAGAACCGGGGCTCAGAACCGGGGGCTGTCCAAAGAATCAGGGGGAAAAAAACAGAATTTCTGCTGCAACGTAAATTTAACATAAACTTTTAATTTTACCAGGAGCATCCCAGACTATTTGGTTTATTTAATTTAAAAACTCCTCATGTAAGCCGATGAAACTCCAGCTTGTCCCGTATGTTATATGTACCAACTGTGTTAGTTTGGGTCGTAGTATCACAGATGCGGGTCAAAGAAGAACTTTTTCGTTTTCGTTGGAGTTTTAACTTTGAAACCTGACTAGTTTCTTTTACTTTCATGGATCTCGAATGTTAATAATCTGATTATATTGATCTTTGCTGTTTGGAAGATTCTTTCCAAATATCACCGTAAATGACTTCAATTATAATCTGACAGATGTGAGTTCTAGTGAAGGCAAAGAGTCTTCTTCTGGAAACGTGCGGCGACCTTTGGCCTCTGGAGCTTTTTGATGATGATGAAAGACTCGGCCAGTAGGAGGCGATATAATGAGTTTTCGTCTTGCCTCATATCTGGAGAACAGAATCGGCTCGAATTAAAGTTAATTTTCCTCCCAAATCAAACTCCTAATCCCATTTCTGCCGTACAGATGTTAAACTGAAAGTGAAAGTAGAAAAAACAAGTCCGAGCACATAAATCCATATTCTCAAAACCTGTTATATTTCATCTATAGACCATCCTGATTAAGACTTAGAAACACATGTTTCACACAAACACACACATTTCCTTAAAATGCTCTCAGTGTTGCTATATTCGTTTAATTTTGTTATATTGCTCTCATCTTGGTGCTAACTGATTGCGCCTCTCCCAAGAGGTATGGTTACTTCGGTCAGGTGACGCCTGAGGTGGTGCGCCTGATGTTCTGCAAGGTTTCTGGGTGTTTGACCGAAGGACGGATCTTCCTGTCCGTGTCCGGGGAGGAGATGGTGTCCTTAAACACCAGGGACACGACGGGTCTCCGCATGCTGCTGAAAGAAGACGTGGAGGTGAGACGTCTCAGCTGAGCGGACGGGTCTCGGCGAGCCGACCCGACCCGTGCATGGCGTAAGGTCACGAGCTCTTGCTCCTGCAGGTGGTGCTGCTGACGTCCAGGGCGGACCCCGTCGCCTGGTCGCTGGCTGACAAGCTGGGGAAGGTGACCGGCTGCCAGGTGAAGCAGGTCGGAGAAGATCCGCGGGAAGATCTGGCGTTTGTGCAGCAGAAGGGTCTGGACTGGAAGGACGTCGCGTACATGGGTAAGGCTGCCCTTTAACCCTTTATAGCTCAGCTCCGTTCAGTCACACTTCATTTATCTCCAAAGCAAATTATTTAAGGAACAAGGTAAAACGTTGGCTAGTCCATGTAGAGAGAGAGAAAACGCACTGCCATCTAACTTTTGGTGGTGGAATAACAGTGTCATGAACAAACAAGACATTAAACATCTAGTAGCAGCCTCTTGTTCATCAGTTACCTCCTTCCCTCAACACAGGGAAGAAGAAGAAGACAATCGATCTGAAACCCTTGCTGCTGTCATGTAGGCACAGCCGGTCAGTCCGTGGTCCTCTAGTGTCTTGTTCACGCTATTACAAGCATCCTTGATCGCTTCTGAGAGGTTGAGCAGTCAGACCTCAGCACGTCCTGAGCTGTCCACGTGTGGTCGAATCGTCCGATGTAGAAGTTATTTTAACCCTTTAAGCGCCAAAGTCGCAAAATTGTGACCAGCAACATTGCTGAATATAACAGGCTTTATCTATGAATGTGATGCCGAATCCTGTTACAACTTTTCACCGGGAGATGGCGGACATGTGGCGGAGATGAGAACTGTTTTTGGAGGTGGCGCTATTCAAAGTTTTAGCGTAAAATGAGTTTGTAAAACACCGTCCATCACAGAGATTCGCGGCGCAGCAGCGGTAGAGCGTAGCGAGATCATTGTGCATGGGGCTTGAGGAAAAAGCTGAAATAGAGGACAGGTTTGGGCAGGTGATGTCACAATAATCAAATTAAATGACAAATCTACTTCCATTCCAAATTTTGGTTCATACTGAAGATATTTCTCATTTACAGTATGTCTTTATCTCAAACCACTTTAAAGTTATAGCCTTTGAAACCTTGATATCAAAATTGAACATTTTCTAATATGGCTGCCACCTTGTGACGTCATAATAAAATTATATAAATAATTTCACTCCCATCAGACTTTAAGTTATACTGAACAGTTTTCTCATTGACAGCATACCTTTATCTCAAACTGCTTTCAAGTTAGAGCCTTTTGAAATCTTGATATCAAAATTGTATATTTTCTTGAAAAAACTCCGGCGCCTAAAGGGTTAAGATATCAGATGACCTTTAGTTCTGCTGTAGATGGTCTGTGCGCAGAAAATAAGCTGCTAAAACCGCTTCCGCTAACCAAGGAGTTCATCTTGCAGTGAAAGCGTTCAGAGGGAAAACTCCCCAGTGGTGTGGTCGTGGTTCTCTGTTGACCGTCGGTGTCGTAGGTGTGGATCTTTCTCTGTTTGCTCAAGTCCAGTTGAACCAGTTAGACCAGTGGGTGTTTCAAGTTCCCGGAGGTGGACCTGAAAACGTTTTTTTCTCCTTCTCTCAGGTAACGACCAAGAGGACGCCAGCTGTCTGAACCTGGCCGGTCTGAGCGCGGTGCCCGCGGACGCTCCGGTGGACGGCGTCAACGCTGCCAAGTACACCTGCCACCACGCCGGGGGGGCGGGAGCTGTGAGGGAGTTCGCCGAGCACATCCTGCTGCAGAAGAAGAAGGCCAAGTCCCAGATGGAGCAGGAGCGCATCGACCGCATCAACTTCTGATGGCAGCTTTATTCCCCCGTGGTAATTTCAGATGAGAAGAGATAATCAACGACCAGACCATTAAAAGCTCATCCTCAGTTAGCACTGTTTACCCTAAAAATCATCTTCTTTCCTCTTTATTACGTTAAATCAACTTTCACAAGGCTGTTTGCAGTACTGCAAGGAAAACGTTAATCAAAGCAGCAGTTGAACTTGAGTTTCACAGTCAGACTGAACGAATCAACCGCTAGAAAACAACCAGATACGTTTGACTGACAGACAGCTTTGGGCACATTTTAACGATCCTTCTAAAGTGATTACACTACTTTGAGTTTTACACATAATTAAAAAGACACAAATGATGAAAAGACAAGTCAGAGAAGGGTGGAAACAGTTGATTTTAATATTTGGCAACGCTTCATGAACCAGTCGATTAATTCATCAGAAGTAGTCAAAGTCAACACACATACAGGGAAACGAGAGTTTCAACATTTATTACTTCGCTGCTTTTCTTTGGGTAGATTTATTTGGGTGAAAATGCTAAACAGCCTCTGGCTGTATTTGTTGTTTGATCCTGTGAAACCGACTGTAGTTCAAGTACATGTGTGCAAACGTGACCAATGAAATAAAATACCACATTAAGATGTCTTAAACTGCTCGGTCTGGTGAAGGACCTGGTGGGTTTTTTTTTTCTTTTCATTGCTATATTTACAGAGATGATCATGTTCGTACGTGATCAGGTGTCACTCTGACATGTTCACCGGCGTGAGCGTCAGCGGCATGTCGTTCTTTCCTGATTTATTAGTGCAGGGGCTGAAGAACGGGTAGAGGTTTTCAGTGAAAATGTCATTGAACGTGTAGATGTGGACCTTGGCATCAACGTTGTAAAAAGACACCTGTAGAGCGGAGAGGGAAAAAAAACCAATCAGGTCGTATATCACCATGAACCAAGACATGGTTAAATAATCTCTGTGTTTGCTAATGTTTTCTGTCCTGCACCTGTCCTTTCTCGTAGTCCACAAATATTCCAATCTTCTGTGGCCGGAGGTTCATGTGGACGTCTGTGCAGGGTTCACTGCGAAAGGCGTATTTATTCCTTCAGAGAGGGAGAGAGGCAGTAACCAATCAAAACCTACTCATTGTAACCTCATTTATCGATATTTTAACGTTGAACACTACTCTTCTGGCAAAAGCAGCATGTCGACAAGGATCCCTCCACTTCTCACCTGTCTCTCAAACTGAGGAACCAGAAGCCGTTGTTTGGGGTGTAGTCGATCTTTCCCTTTCTGTTTACCGATTTCCTGGCCACGCCCACATCCCAGTCAGTTTTACCGCCCACCTCCACCTGTTCAGAGAGGATGTTTGTGATCAGACGAGAGAGCAGACTTCCATAGAAATACAACGGTGGAGTGGTAACGAATCCATATACCAAGATTCAAAAATGTTCATGCTGTTTTCACAGTTATCTCGTTCACACCTGACTCTTTTCATGTAGAAGTACTGCAAATTTCTAAGTACTAACAGAGAAGTGCTGCAGTGAGACTTTTACCTCCCAGTAATGTCTTCCAGATGAGATGGCCTCCCTCCCCAGGACACAGACGACTCTGTCAAACCTCTCTGGGTTGTCTGCCACAAGCTGGTGGCGATCTCCACACTTCACCTGCAGAGACCGTGTTCATCAAAGCTTCGCTTTAGTCCGTCTTCACACACAGACAAACCACCTCTGAGTGTTTTAATTACTGAATGTCGGGACATTTAACAGGTGTCTCACACTTTTCATGTCCCCTGACAGCAGCAGTCTGGGATGGGCGGTGTTGGAGTCCAGAGTAACATCCACTGCATGATAAAAAGAAGATGGTCTCTCAAAAGAAGATGGTTAATCTTAAATTGAAGTTTGGACCTTTGAGCTCAGTGGAATCGGTTATCAAATTCAATCAGCCTCAAGAATTACTGGCCTTTTTGGATTTGTCTTAAATGTATACTGAATCCAGTAGAGCTCAGAAAGTAATGCAAACAACTTAACACAGGACATTAAGTTATAACATTTTAATGGCATTCAAATACACCAAAAGTGAATCAAAGTAGATCATAACATTCAAGAGAGAACCAACTTTTTAAAAATGTTTTGTGCATCTGAATGAAAGATTTCCCCCCATGGATAGATTTAAAGTAATTTTAAGAAAAACAAACTGTCAAAATATCACAAAAAAGAGTGTTCAGGTTTGAAGCTTGTAGACATTTGACCTTCATACTCAGGCCAATGTCAGGTTCCACTAAGGATACGAGGACACCAGCTGAATACTCGTATAATCATATACCCGTATATTCGTATGCTCGTATTTCCATATGCACATATACCCGTATATCCGTACGCTCATATACCCGTATATCCGTATACTCATAAACCCGTATATCCGTACGCTCATATACCTGTATATCCTTATGCTCGTATATCCGTATACTCATAAACCCGTATATCCGTACGCTCATATACCTGTATATCCTTATGCTCGTATATCCGTATACTCATAAACCCGTATATCCGTATGCTCGTATACCCGTACGCTCATATACCCGTATACCCATATGTCCGTACGCTCATATACCCGTATGCTCATATATACCCGTATATCCTTATGGTCGTATACTCGTATATCCGTACGCTCATATACCCGTATACTAATATATATCCGTATGCTCGTATACCCATACGCTCATATACCCGTATATCCTTATGCTCGTATATCTGTACACTGGTATACCCGTATGCTCGTATACTCATATACTCAGTCTTTTATATATTAATACATTAATGTTCATTTATTCAAAACTGGTGATGATTCACCGTTTTAGAAAAAAGTTAACTGACCTTTATCGCTGCAAAATATTCAGCAACTGTTGTGTCTTTTTATAATTTTGTGGATGCATCATTCAGATCTCATCCTGATTCAGAGAAATCTGAGCAAATGTCATTTCTTAAAAAAAAAAATTGAAATTTAGCTTCTGAAGCCAAGATTTAAACATTCACAACATGGCAGTATTCTGAGAAAAGGCTTTAAGATCCCATGAACTTAACAGATGTGTTTATTCACAAAATTCCTTTTTATTTTCCAAGTTAAATCACTGACATAAACTCGGGACACTTTGAGTTGGAGTCACAACTGGAAAGAATGAATAATTTTGACGTACGTGCATATTCCTGTACCCTCTTCACCCCTGCGGAGACACCAAAATAAGGTCATGAGGTTTAAGGTGAGTCATTATTCAGATTACATACTACTCAGATATTCACATTTACTCTGTTTAAGGGAACAAAAGAAGTGAACACTCACTGGGCTGTTGTCGTACTGGACTGGACTCCAGAGCTGGGGCTGGGAAACCTGAACAGAGACGGGACGAGTCAGGAATTCAAATGAGTCAAAAAGAAACAAAAACTTGTGAGAAATCCCTGAACTTGAAGGGCTTTAAAGTGAATTACGTTCCACCATTAGAATGAATGGACCAAGTTCTCCCACTTGGTGGCAGTGTTTCATTGTGTAACGATAAAGTAGCTGTGGTGTCTGATCTCAAAAACTGAATAAAGTGTTTGTCTCGAGCACAAACTGATGTGGGGTCAGGAAGAATTTAGTTCAGGTCTAGACTCAGATTCTAGACTAGATAGTTTAGAGTTTCATAAGGAAGTCAACTATTCTTCTAGTATTCACGGTTTTCCTCTTTGGAAAGCAGCCACATGTTTCGCCCTGCACCAACCAGTTTCCATGACGTTCTTCAAGTCTTGGTGGAACTTCTCCACCAGAGCTGCCAGAGATCTGTAGACCGTTTCTGTTCCCAGGTCAGAGTTGACGGACACTCCAGACCAGTCTCTGGCAGGTGGTGGGTCAGACAGGGCGCCGAACATCTGGGGACAAGATAGAAATGGATGAAAGGATTTCGAGGAGAATCCTCCTGGATGTGTCGCTGGTCATTTTCCAAGTGTCACCAACCTTGACGCAGTGTATGTGGTCTTCTGACTGGGCGAGCTCGGCGAGAGCACTTTCTCGTTTTCGGAGCTCCTCGATTTCCCTCTCCAGCTCCCGTACCATGGCGTTGGCCTGGTGCTCTGCCGTCCGGCGGCTGATCTCCATCACCTCCATCAGCTCTGCCTGGGAGCGCTCGATGGCCGAGGCCAGCATGGAGAACAGACCCACGCTGACCACCGTCTCCCTCTCCACCGCCCTCTGGGGAGT
Source organism: Hirundichthys speculiger (assembly GCA_018398805.1). Taxonomy (NCBI): domain Eukaryota; kingdom Metazoa; phylum Chordata; class Actinopteri; order Beloniformes; family Exocoetidae; genus Hirundichthys; species Hirundichthys speculiger. Next base: position 90,542 of record JAGFBZ010000917.1, on the reverse strand, counting down.
TTAACATGCCATTTAGGTCCTGGTTTGAACTTTTCACACTGTAAAGACGTCTTTTTTTTGCAGCACCGAATCCAAATCAAAGCAGAATTTTTATCTGAAGATTCTGTATTAGCTGTACCTGCTCAGTGTCAGTCATTGGGACTAGATACTAAACTTTAAACAACTGGACTAAAGCATCAAAGATATGTTATTAAATTATCCCTCAGTTTAAGTCATGAAAATGTAAAACTGAAAATAGATGTTTAAAATTTGATTAAGCTGGAAATTCATTTAAAATTAGATAAATTTGAGTATTTAGTTCAAACTAAAAGAAAAAAACTGGGTGAAAAGTCAATTTGACAAAAAAAAAAAAGACCATCTTAACTGCAAATATGACCCAAATAGTGAAGTTGTCAGAAGCCTGTAAATGAGTTAAGAAACCCGGAAATGTGGCTGAAAGCTGCTAAGAACTAAAAGCTGGTGTCTGTGTGTGCATGTGTGGGTTTGACCTCCAGTTCAGTCACTGACATCCTGATCTCTTCGATCTTTCTCATTTTCTGTTGGATCATTTCCTGGATCTTCTGCTCCGACACACAAAGCTTTGCCTGCAAACAAACTCACGCTTGACTCGCTGCCTTTTAGGTGACGTAGCTTTTGAAACTGCACGTGACATATTTGCACTAATATTTTATGGTGGCATACAACCAAAGCCGACATGAGCTCACACATTCTTGTGGTTACTGGAACGAAGCCTAGCAACCACTTCCACATAAAATGATTTATGTTGTTGTCGGTACAGGTTCATGTTCTTGTTGTTGCTCGCTTTTAGCCACAAGGAACATAAATGGTGACTGCGTGGTCTAGGTCACTTTATTATAGTCAGTGGGAAGTATTGCCTTATTACTTTGGTGATAACCCTGCCTTACTTTGTTTTATGGACCACATTACTGCATGAATGATCATCATTACCATCATAACATTGGTTACGCAAGTGTCGAGAGGGTTAGGTGTCAGTTGAAAGCCCAAAGAAAACTATGTCTGATGCTATGTCGTTGAGTTTTGGCAGCTAAACTCACTCTGAGAACACTGCCAGTTAACATCAAATGTAGGCCAAAAGACCTGCTGGTGTGTTAGCAGTGAATCTGTTTCTACCATCTGGGTATAGTTGCCAGTAGATAAGTTCAGCATTCTTATCTGTGGGGCTGAATCACTTCAGTTAATGACTTGTGACGAGATCATGCCCACAAAAGGGATCGGTAACAGTTGTCTACTGGCTTGCATTGTTGAAGATGAGGAAGTCCTTGATAAACATGTCAACTATCACCTGCTGCAAAACAATTTGGTATTGTTCTTTTTCGAAACCATTGTTCTAGGGGAGTACATTTCCTCAAGTTTTTATGATCCACTAGAAGCCTGAATGTGCTCTTTGGTTTTTCCAACCTTAGTTTCCATCCATTCAGCCTCAACAGTCACAGTGTCGTGATCATAATGGTCCTCGGTCTCACACTCGGGGCAGATGCACACTTGGTCGGTCCTGCAATAAATCTGAAAGCAAAGGGAGAATGCATGGTGCCCTGTTTGGTGTTCTGCCTGTAGAAAATCAGCGTCTGGTCTTGTTTTACCAGTATCCCCCTCCGGTGGATGTCACACACTGGGATGCTCTGGAGGCTGGCGGCACCGCTCAGGGTGAACCTTCTGCGGCTGCTGGAGCGGGAGCTCGGCACCGGAAGATGTGCGACCGTGTTGTTCAGGCCTGTGATCACTGTATCATCTGGTACTGATGAACCCAGGGAGGTTGTGGTTGGTGGAAGCAGAGTAGAGATGGGCTCACCTGTTAAAACAGAAGACAAGGAAAGGACAGCTTCGTACGGTCTTAAGACAGTTATGGAGCAGCTGCGCTTTTGTTAAGTGCATGGTTTAAGCTTTCCTGTCAAGCTCATCCCAAAAAGGTTGTACAAGGTCAAGGTCACGTGACTGAAGTATCCGTGTCATGACTTGACAGCACGCCATCAACCTCTTTCTTGTCCAGTTAGGAGTTGCACCTTCCAGAGTTGTGCTTCAGGGCATCATCTTGTTGTATACCATGAATCCAGAAAAACATGCTATGTGTACATTCCTCACATCGGTATTTTCTTTTCTTTCTCAAACGCACGCATAAAGTGCCTACGTCCGAGTTACCAAATCAGTAACTGATCAGTCAGTGAAATTCACTCGGACTTCCCCTGATAATGAGACTTACGGGTCAGCATTATTTGTGTCTCCGGCTGGGGCCGATGGATCTTCTTCCTCAGTTCTTCAGCTATGTGAGGTGGTATGTGTCCATATCCTCCTCCTCCCCCTTTTCCTCCTCTCTTCTCTCTCCCCGCCACACCTCCGATTCTCATGGATTTGAACTGCTCCGTGATCTCTCGCAGAGTCCTGTTGACCTGGAGGTCCGGTCGTTTCTGGAAGGTCTTTTTACATAGAGGACACTGGAATACCTGTGATGGATGGATGGAATTTAATAAAATGGGACACAAAGAAAAAGTAATAGATGTGACAAGAGCAAGTAAAATAGCAAAAGTTTAGGAAAAAACAAAGAAATTCAATTCAACTTTATTACTCTAGTGTCAATTCAATACAAATAGTCTCTGGGCGCTTTTCAGAGACCCGTAGCGTGACCCCTGAGCAAAAACTAATGGTAAGACAGTAGCAAGGAAAAACTCCACTACTGGAAGAAAACCATTAAGGCGAACAGTGGCAAGGAAAAACCAAATATACAGCAAACATTACAGAGACAAAATTATAATACAGTGGTACCTCTACTTACGAAATTAATTGGTTTCTGGGAAGTAGTTTCGTAACCTGAAAATTTCATATGTAGAAATGTTCCTAAGTAGTGGTACTACTGTAGTAGTAATATTCCACCAGATGGAGAATTAATAGTTATGTGTATTTATATTATGACTGATATATCATTAGTTACTTTGTAATACTACAAACACAACTATATAAACAGGTGTAGGCAGCAAACACTGGGATGGTCGACGGGCTGGACTGAAGGTCAACATGTTAGTTAATTGATATCATACAGTCAACTATGTAGATAGGTGTTGCTATGTTATTTATTAATTTGTTGGGTTGTTTTTTTTTTTTGCCAAACTTCGGATCACGGCATCGGTTTGTTTGGTCAGATGTGGCCGATGTGTCATAAGTAAGGTTTGGCGTGGACTACAGCAGGTGTCGCCCAAAAGCCCCCAGTAAAAACAGATTGGGTGATGTTTGGTGATGAGATAATTAAAGTAGAAGGCTCAGATAGTTGCATACCTTACATCCATCCCAGTATCTGCTGATGCAGGACATGCAGAAGCTGTGACCGCATGGCGTGGACGCAGGGTTGGTGAACACGTCCAGGCAGATGGAGCACTGGAACTGCTCATCAGTCAGAAAACTGCCATTCAAAGACATCCTGAAACAAATTTGTAGAAACAACATGGTATTTTTTTTTAATCTGATTTTCAAATCTTCAAACTTAATTTATTTATACATTTATAGTAGAAAAAAAGACAATCAGAAATCAAAGCAAAATAGCAAAAATGCTATGCCATTCTTCCCGTGTTTCACACGGTACAGAATTAAAAGTGCAACACAGATTGGAACGAACTGGCTGTTTGAATGCCACATATTACAAACAAATACTGCTCAGGCAGGGAAAAAAAATCAAAATAAATCCAAAAACACTTAAAGAAAAAAATAAAAGATGTAAACTGGAAAGGATGAGATAGACTAAGGAGCAGAACAGAGTAAGGGGCCATGACCACATACTTAGAAACAGGCAAGACAGACAAACGGACTGACAAGGGGAGACAGAAACACAGTATATACACATAGAACTAACAAGACACACTGGTGGCTACAATCAGGAAAATATGGGTAAACCAAGAAACTCCTAATTACCAGTTTGTAAACATCTTTAAAGGTTTATACTATCAGTGAAATACAGTCATCTGTCCGAAGACACCAACCTCAAACAGCCAGTTTGACATTTATTTATTTATGGTTTCCTGACCATTAAGGCCAGAATATCCGCATATTTACAAGACAACCTGATAGGAGAATATTTGATGGACACTTAGAGGCTCTTGAGGGAATAATGATTATTTAAATTGTGTCATGGTTTTTATACTTCAGCTTAAGGACGATCGTTGCTCTCCTTTGGTTGTGTCCAGTGTTGTTTTGTGTAACGAACACCGTACTTATAGCAGCTATCGCCTGGTGAAGTGACGTCTGCGACAGGTGAACAACAAAGAGGATCGAAAAACAATGAAGGTATAAAAAGCAGTTTATCTTCTGTAGCATCATCCAGCAAATTACAATAGCCGAAAATAGGGTTGAAAGGAGGGCAAGCTGAAGTGGTGAGAAATCAAGAGACACATCATGTAACGCAGTTATCTCCTATTGTCTAAACAATCAGATTAGGATGGTCTGAAGACCGCTGGAATGAAGTGAGACGAGATGCCGTCCAAAATTATCACGTACACTGTGTCAGTTTTCCCAAAGTACGGTTACATAAGCAGCAGAGTCAACAAAATCTGGCAAAAAATCTGACCTTCACTCAGGTGCACGTGAATAGTCACAACGAGACCTCCAGCTTCAACGCTTGAGACGTGGCCTTCATTAATGAAAGACATGGAAAAGAACTACTAATGGAAACTGAGGGGAAAATGCAAGACTTCACGAAAATAGAAAAAATAAACTGAAACTGGACATTTTCAGAAACATCTTTGCAGATAAAAGGCAGGAGGTGTATTGATGTAGCTAGCTGTATAACCACTAATCAATCCTGTCACTCTGGCTGCCTGCGATGATGCCACAGGTGTTGCAATACTTTATTACGCAACCTGGATGTGGAAAATGTTTGGATTAGCGCATCAGATTTGTCATCGTCTTTATCAGTTCGTTGGGTCTTTGACACAGGTCAGCATTTAAAAAAAATATTTACCTTCTGTTTTTTCCCCTTGGCCTCCTAGAAACCAGTATTGCACAATGTGAGACAGGAAATGCAGGCAGACAGAGGACGGAGACGAGGTCCACTAGAGCAGTATTTCTCAGTCCTGGTCAAGTACTACCCTACATGATTTGGTGTTTCCCCAGTGCCAACACACCAGTCAACCAGTAAAGCTAGCAGTCCAGAAGTCTCAATTATTAAGCTCTGAAAACTGACGAATTAGTGGAACGTGTTCTTTCGCCAAATGAGATTAAGATTTATTTATTTGGCCCAGAAAAGATAACAGCATGATCGATATGAATGGAGCAAAGACAAAGGTGCAGTATTCAAAGATGCAACCCTGCCGCCAGAGCAGCACTACGTCGTTCTTAGGGGTGAGTGTTGGCAAGGACCTCGCAATACAATATGTATCATGATACTTGGGTCATGATACGATATTATCGCGATGTCGCAATATATTGCGATATTCTACCGAGTTAATATCTAAATTAAAAGTAGAGATGAAAAATCAAGTTGCTGTATATGTTCATCAGATGATATTGATCATTCGGAGGACAAATTGAGTCAAAACTATTTGCTTCAAAACAACCTATTTTATGTTTATTATTAGTGTTTTTGAAAAAATCGATATTAGGAGCTGAAAAATCGATATTATATTGGGCGGCCGAAAATCGTGATATATTTTTTTCACACCCCTAGTTATTCTACTGTCTTATAAGATAAAACGTAGATGCCTCTCCATGTTCATTCAGACTAACTCATCCAGGTAATCCTAACTGCTTGAATACAAAATACGACTTCTATAGTGCTAATACGTCTGTCATGACGGTCTGGAAGAAGGCCCATGTTAGCTGGCTGAGATTAGGTTTTTCGATCTAGTTTTTGATTAACAGAAACAGAGGTAGCACATCTGGAGCATTTACAATAGCTCGCTCATTTCCTTTTGAAACATCGGAACCAGTAGCTTCTCACAGCACTAACCTGAAAACCTAAAAACAATGAAACAATACTTCAGAACCACCCAATCAGTTAAGCCACTGAGAGACCGGTACTTTGAGATAGGCATTTGCCGATTGTGCTAGTAAAAGTGGCATATTATGCTAGCGGCAGTGCTCATTTTTTGCCCAAATTATGCTCGCTTTTCAAAATTATGCTACTTTTAAAAAACATTATTCTGTGCACAAACTTCTCAACTCACAAGACAAGTTTGAAAATGTATTTTATTAACCCTGGCCTGACGTTCTGGGCCCGGTTGTTCAAAACCTGGGTAACTTTATCCGGTGGTTAGGCCTATACGGCGGATAAATCTGCTATCCAGTGGATAGTTATCCAGCGAACAAAAATAGGTTGCACAAAGCCTGGATAGTGTGGTGGATAACTATCCACGGATAGCTTGCTAACCATCGCGTGTAGCAGAGCGTGACACAGTTTGCGCAAGGTTTTGCACTCAAATGGCCTCCAGTTACCATGGTAAAGTATGCAAATTTCGAGTAAACAACGAACTGTGCACGCGCTAGCAGCGCGCGCTGGGTTTCAAAACAAATAAAAACAAATCCAGTGAAAACTGAACCATGCAGTTTCTGACAAAGCCCTGGATAACAAATTTAACATTGAATAATCTCTTCGTTTTCTTGAATTATTCTAAAATTGTGCTATTAAGACAAGAAAATATACGGATTATGCCAGCAGTGCTACTTTTGGAAAAAGGACAAAAATTATGCTCAATTCCTCAGATTATGCCAAAAATTATGCTAGCACAATCGGCAAGAGGCTACTTTGAGAACAAAGTAGACCTCATTCTGTTCTAGGGTTTTATGCATCCACATGTAATATAACCAGGTCTTAAAATTAGGCACATAAAACCTGAGATGAACAACACATGGCATATCACACTGTCTCGGTCACTGTGTCTAATAAATGGTCCCCCTTAAAGGAGATATCTTCTAGAGCCGTTATTAACATCGCAGCTCTCAAGGTCTTATCACATCAGGTCTGCACCTTGACTGGGCTGTAACCGCTTGGTTCTTTTCTTTTTAAGCCACGTCGTTTCAGATCTATTGGCACAGTTTGGGAACATCGCCCCGTCATATGAACCGAGCATCCCCAGTCTGACCGATGGTCTCAGATTCAACAGGCATTTAACATCACATTTCTACAATACGTTTATATCCCAAGGAGTTCATCCCGGACTAGGTAGGTAGCTAGGCCCTGTGGGTCACCTCATGTTGAGACTGAGCCCACATCATTCACCCCTCCGCCACCGTGCTGGTTTGACCTGATATGCTGCGTTTGCTTTGGTTGGTTTAGAAATTAACCAAAGTCACGACCCGACTCCGGATCAAGTGGGAGCTGATGGATGGATGGATGGAGAGTTAGAAATTTCCTTTAGAGCTCAGTCATGACATCATACTGGAGGTCAACTAGAGAGCCTTTCACAATAAAATGCTCACTCACACACTGAACAGAGGTAGTTTATCTAGTCATTTTTAGAAATGTACATTTAGTATGATAATTCAATTTAGATGATCAGACAGAGAAATAATCACCAGCTTGGACTCATTACATAAATGTTAACAATCTCAGGCTACGTAAACACAAGGATCTGCTTTTCTACGTCTTAAGTGGACTGAATCCAGTTGGTTTTTGAACTTGCAAAGCAAAAACAACGTATTAGTTTGTGGAAGCCTTTCATCTAAAGGTTAAAACTGTTAAAATGCCCCCCGTGTGGCAGGTGGAGGAGCAGCCCCTCCCACCATGCACCACACAAGATCAAAAAAGCTTCATAAACTTAGCTTCATTTGTCCCATTTTAGATCAATGCGGATAATAAAAGAAGAGTAAAAGCTGATACCTGGATGCAGGTGAGGCTGCCAGTCAAAAAAAAAAACAAACTCCAAAGCCGTGTGAAAACTCTTCTGCTCTGCTTTGGCTGCACCTGCGATCTACCTGTCACCTAGAAAGTCTGCCTGAGTCTTGAGGGTTTATAAATGTGTGTGTTAGCGTGAAAGAATGAGGGCAGTGGTTTTCCTTTCCAGCGCCACACCCACTCAGCTGTCTCTCCATGCAGCAGGTAAATGTGGCAGGACTGGTTACGTTGGAGGGACACATACAGAGATGTAGGCCAAAGGCCATCTGATCTCCTCTTCAAACTATTACTCTGAACAACATTTTCTCTTTGAGGTTTTTTGTTTGTTTGTTTGCTGTAAGCAGGTCAAACAGAGTCTCTTGGGTAAATAAAGCCACAAAACTGGTGTCAAGTCGGCCCAAAAATGATTCATGTGAGAAGAAAAATGTGAGGAACAAGGATCAGATTCATACCCAAAGACGCCTGAATATTTAGGGTGCCCAGCCATGATTGACCCTTCCTTAAGATTCCCCTGCTGTCCCACACTTACATTACTCCAGTCAATACCTACAGCATTGATTGCCACTTGTCATCTTGTCACTGTATTGACAGGACGACAGGATAAGCGCCCTCTTTAGTTTCTCAAAGTGCACATAGTCTCAGAGAATCAGCCCCAGTACGGCGGAGAAGAGTACGATGATGGAGCTTTCTGGTCAGGTGTCTGGATTACACTGAGGTGTTGGTTAATGACCGTCACAAGGGACTGCTACATCTACACGTCATGTACACGTTGCATCCATGCCCTCCTTCACATACATGTGCCCGAGGACACCCCCTCTGATGGAGCAGAGGCCAGGATTTCTACCGTCCTTCACCATGGAACGAACGCTTACATCAGCCAAGTGGTCAACGGGACTTGCAGAAGTTCAAACCAGCATTGTTGTGGAAAAAATAAGATCTGATCTCGATGAGAAAATCAAATTAGAATTTATTAAAGAGAAGAAACAAAAACTTATGTGCACATAAGGAGAGCTGTCAGGTCAGGCAATCCACAGGGACATACTTAAATGAGGACTCTGATCTTTACAGAGAGGAGGATTTCCCTTATACCAAGAGGTTAGTAACTTGATGTATGATTACCTCCTACAGGTTGTGTTTTTGACGTTTGAACTGGTGTGGTTGATGGCCCAAATGGGATGGTCTGAGTATTTCAGAAACTGCTGATCAACTTGGATTTTCACCACAATCATCTCTAGGGCTTATAGAAAATGATCTGAAAACAAGGATATATCCAGAGAGCGGCAGCTGTGTGGATGGAAATGCCTTCGTTGATGCCAGAGGTCAGAGGAGAATGGCCAGACTGGTTGGAGATGATAGAAGGACAACAGTAACTCAAACAACCACTGGACCAAAATCTCTGAGGAATGTTTCCAGCACCTCATTGAATCTATGACACCAATAATTGAGGCAGTTCTGAAGGAAAAGGGGGTCCAACCTGGTACCAGTAAGATGTAGCTAATGTGGTGACCGAGTGTGGAGGATGTTCTTGTTCGCATAAAGAACTGTACCTCCTTTCATTAAACACCAGGGGGACACAATCCATATTTGATACGGATTGATGGAGGGTGAACAGACATGAGGCGTTTGACAAGGGAACATTTGGGATCTGCCTGGCAGTTTTCCAACTAGAAGAGCAGCTGTTCACTGAGCTACAGTTGTCTACCTAACTCAAGCCTTGATGAATGTCATCTTTCTTTGAATAACACAGAAGGTGGAGGGTTTTAAGTACTCGGGGGTCTACAGTTCAAAGCAATGGAGAGTGTGGAAAAGAGGTTAAGCAGGTGAGAAGAGGTGGAGAAAAGTGTCAGGTGTGATGTGTGATAAAGGAGTATCGGCAAGAATGAAAGGAAAGGCGCAACGTTGTTGGTTCAGAGACCGTTGCACTGCAGAAAAGACAGGAGGCAGAGTTGGAGGTAGCAGAGGTTCATATGTTGAGGTTCTCTTTGGGAGTGACCAGGATGGAGAGGATCAGGAATGAGAAGATTAGAGGGACAGAACTTGTTAGATGTTCTGGAGATAAAGTAAGAGATACCAGACTGAGATGGTTTGGACATGAACAGAGGAGGGATGGAGAAGATATCTGGAGAAGGATGATGAGGTTGGGACATCCAGGCACGAGGTCTAGAGGAAGACCAGAGAGGAGATTGATGGATCTCCTCTTCCTCTTAGAGGAAGAGGAGATGAAGAGAAGAGGAAGGAGAGGACAGGGTCGGATGGAGGCAGATGATTCATTGTGGAGACCCCTGATGGGAAAAGTCGCAAGCAAAAGAAGAAGATATAATAACGGATACACTTGACACATCATTAACCAAAGCAACGTTAATGGCAACCACTTTATAACATGAAGTGTTCCTCCGTGTGACCAAGGCTCAGTGCTGTTACCAAGACCCTTCTTCTCTCAAGATCAAATCAAATCAAATATACTTTATTGATCCCCTAAGGGGGAAATTCAAGTTTCAAGTACACCAGATGCTGCAGTCTGGTGTACTTGAGGAGCTGCCGGCGTCCAGCGCTCCTTCCTTATGTCCCGGTCCTGTGGTCCGAGTGCTAACTCCAGATAACAGCTGTTAAAACCAGTATATCTCCACAATGGTGAATTAAGTGAGATATCTCCAGGTCAGAGGAGGAAACACTGATGAACCAAACTGTCTCTTCTGGGAAGACCGAGCTCCCTCAGTCCAGCGAGCGATGGAGCCGACCGTCAAGAGACCGTCAAGATCTCACTCTACCGGCACTGATCAGCGCCGAACCAGGGGAAAGGAAAAAAGCTTCCTGCTAGGTGCATGATCCTTCTTTTGACTGAACTCCCTGACATCCATTTGCTCTCAGTATGCGTGGATCAGTGACATTTGTCATTTGTCATTTCTTTGTGGCTAATGATGCGCCGTCTCCGGAGGATGACGAAGCAAAAACTCTCAGAAAGCACGTACCCAGATACTTCACGTTGCTCACCAACATTCTCCTGAACCCTAAATTGGGTTACGTGCCAAGTTATTTGCACACAAACTGGTTCTCATGAAAGTTTTGATGAAGCCTGCAGGAAAATGTGCAGCTGTTGAATGGACTGCATTTATGTCGTTTTTCTCGTCTTGACAAGTTAATTTACTGTAGAAGGCACCCTTTCACGTGATTATTTTCTTTCTTGCCGTCAGGTAAATTTCCACCGCCGTAAACACGCTCCTATCTCCAGATCAGCTGTACCTGCAGTGCTTTTTCATTTGTACATTCCACGCCGTCGCTTCCATCCCGTTTCACAGGACAAACTATTTTCCCACCGCAGCCAGCTGATAAACCGTTCCCACACTTACATTCGCCGGTGCCAACCCAACCTGTTTACGCCAGTGTCTTCAAAGACGGGCGCCGTGATGTCACTCGTTCAAAAGGCACATGGTCAAAGTTTACTTAATGTCAACTTTTTTTTGTTGTTGTTGTTGTCCCCCTCGGCTACTTTGGGGCGCTAGAAACACCAGCATGCCAACTAATGAATACCAACTGAATGAGCTCATTTACACAACATTGACTTTGGCACGTATTTCTATCCATCACCTGAATCTGGGTCAGCTACTCCCTTTTTGGCTCCGGTCTTTGGTCTTCATCAATCCTGAGGCAAAGTCGAGCTCTAGTTTACAACAGCGTAACGTCCTTAGAAGTCACTCCACGTAGCAACAGCGCGTCTGACTGAATGAGGACGACATATCACAAGAAATTAGGGCATCTCTAGTGGTATTACAGGTCCTGCCAACCATCTCCACTTATTAGTTCAGTAATCAACACAGCAGAGCTGCATGGCCCCATGTGGTCAGAAGTGATATTGCGTCATGGAGTGGCTCCAGGAGTGAAACCAAAAACCACAGAAACTCACTTTTATATCGCACTACCTTGAGGTTTTAAACAGTTTTGGAGCTTTCAAAATCCTTTTTAAGGATCCACGATCACGAATCACAAAAACAAAAATCTTTGCATTAGTACTGACAGATATGGATTTGCCACAGTAGCTTTACTTTCAATCTTAAGTGTTTGAGTAATATTGTGCTTCTAACAGTTTTCTCTCTCTTGTTGAGGGAGTCAGATCTTGTTTGTTTTGTTGTTGTTTTTTTTTTTACCTAACTCCAGGTTTTATGGCTAAATTCTATCAGTCTGAAGGTGGAAGTAATAAACTGAAGAGGGTCAGGAAGCATACTTCATGTGTGAAGTTCCACTTCCGGTTCCTTGTCAGAACAGTTTTGTGAAACACCCTGAAACATGCTTCGATGTAGAAGAACGTCCCTGTTGTCCAAGCGGGAAAAAAGAAAAGAGAATCAACAGTTTTGGCTCCTTTCTGCTGCACATCACAGAATATTTATTGGCAATTTAACTGACTTTGTAAGGCTTTGGTCAATGGAAGACTTGATTAACATAATTAAAGCATTCTGATGCTCAGAAATTAATTAGGAAATTAACGTACAGAGTTCTAAACTGGATTGTAAATAAATAAATAAAATACATAAAAAAAGTGAAATTTCCAAATCATTTTCTTATTGGATATTTTAATGGGAATTTTAAAAAGAAATTATTTACTTAACAGAAGCTACCCAAGTCCTGCGTAACATGACGTGTTAGAGGGCAGGACTCGTAGTCAGCATTGCCAGGTGTACGATAATGATCGTATTTGTACGATAATTTGGCCTCTACGATGTACAATCAATAATCCAAAAAAAAGGCCAAAATGTACGATAATTTGACTATTTCAAATTATTGCCAAATATTTGCAACTGTCTGCTGGAGAGTTTTTTTGTGAACCCTGAAGGCATCTGTTCCCATGTGACGTGTTTCCGGCCAGTCGTGCTTTGCCGAGCGTGAGATACGAATGTTTGTCTCAGAACAACTAGCATGATAGGCTGAATGGTCAGCTGCGCCCGCTATTTAACACTAGATTGATTAAATTTGACTATAGGGTATCATTGGGCTTGTTATTTTGGTTATGACAGATGTACAATAATTTCCCTCAAAATCCGATAATTTTGAGTCTCTGGTCCATGATAATCCTACATTTCCCACCTGGCAATGCTGCTCGTGGTCATCCGGGAGCTTTGCAGACCTGCGACCTTCCGGTCTTCCCTGCACTAGTAGCTTCCTCCAGTTATTCCAGTAGAAGTAGGCCAGAATCACCAGTCCTGCAGCCGTCAGTGAACATGGTCTGGAGTTTCTTGTGAGGTTCAGCACACCAACGTTCTTCCCTGTCTTGTCCTTTCTCATGTTGAACCAGTACCTTCCGTCTCCTCTGTATAGAGAGATCTTTCGGCCATCTTTACCCACGTCACGTCATGCACAAAGGGACAGATGTGTAGCTTCTTTGCTCTGGATCGCATCATCACGGTAGTGCACCACGGTTGCTTGAAGGTAGAAAATGACGTAAAATTAATGATCTGTATCACTTGTTTTGGCTTGTTGCTTTCTTCACCAGAAGTGTCTACGTTACGACTGTCGCTGGCACTTAGCAGATAAAAAGAGCAGCATTTTCACAGTACAGTGGTACCTCTACTTACGAACGTCTGCATACGAAATTTTCAGGTTACGAAACACCTCGACGGGAAAATATTGCCTCTAGCTACGAAAGAAATTTCAGGATACGAAAGGGAAAAATCCGGTAGCGCTGCTACTCGCAGCTCCCAGAGTTTAACGAACGTAAACATAGCTGTCAGCTCTGTATCTCGGTTTGAAAGCGGTGCGTCAGAGCTGCTCTGCCATTGGTTTGTCTGTCTGTCTGTGTTCAAGATAACTCAAAAAGTTATGGATGGATTTTGATGAAATTTTCAGGAGTTGTCAGAAATGTGAAAAGGAAGAACTGATTTCATTTTGGGTGTGATCCGGAAGAAATCCTGGATTCTGGATCACTTTCAAGTTTTAGATAATTGTTGCGTTTAGTGGCGGTCTGAGCTCTCTGAGTGCTTTTCTAGTTCTAACATGTATTTCCTACAGGTTTTTATGTAATTTTATGTACTATTTATAATTTCATTAAAAAATGTATGTCCAGAATTTTGGGGGGCTTGGAACGGATTAGGGCATTAACATGGAAAACGTGTCTCTACTTACGAAATGTTCAGGTTACGAAACTACTTCCAGAACCAATTAATTTCGTAAGTAGAGGTACCGCTGTACTCAGGTATCCTTGTTCATTGTTAAATAGTCCATCCATTGTGCAGGGGTCTGCTGGAGCCTACCCCAGCTCTCTGTGGGTGAAAGGCAGGGGTCCACCCTGAACAAGGGTCCACCCTGGACAGGTCACCAGTTCATTGTAGGACTGGGGCAATTTGGAATTACAAATTAACCTAACAAACAGGGTTTTTTTTTTTTTTTTTTAAAGCAATGAATAGATAACTCCTTTTAAAAAAAAAAGCTAATTGAAATATCAAATAAAAGAAACTTCAATTTGTAATTCAATTCACTCATCTATATTTTTATTTCCCATTTAATTACTGACTATTAAATGGCTTTATTGACCATTCCTGAATGAGTTTGTCTCAACCGCAGAAGACATACTTAGAGACTTTTTACGACAAACCTCCTTGAGTTTCAGTCGGTCGGTTTGATTCTTGGGGAAACACCATGACATCACAGACGTCGAGCAGCGGTTTGTATAATTAGAAGGAACTGGTTCACCTTTCACTCTAATTGTAAAGTTAGGAACACGGGAGGAATTTAAAAATGAAAACATAAGATTTTATTCACCTGGAAACAGACAGAAATATTTCTTCTTTTTAGAAAATGAATTATGCTTCCTATAAAACAGAAAAGGCTTCATTTCTCTGCTATGATCTGATCATAGAAGCTGACTCGTTCAGGACAGTGCTGATTTAGTTCCCCGGTGTGGAGGAACCTTTACTCACAATCTCAGTACTGTTCCCAAATCACGACAATAACCATCTAGTTTACACCAACATTGACAAGTACTGAACTAAAGGAGTTTGAATACTGCAGGAGGCTAATTTATAGTACAGAACTCTAACATTAACACATTTACCTTTACATCACAGTTAAACCTGTGAAGATAATCCTGTTTTCCCTGAGATGCTCAAAAATATCTGAATCTTTCTACTCAGAATAATTCAAAAGTCTCTGCTTGTGGAGAGCTACATTTCTTTTTCTTTTTAAATCGCTGCCATGGCGGTCTTTTTCTTCCTCTGCGTCTTCTTCGGGGTCTCGGTCGTGTTGCTGTACTTGCAGTCGCTGACGCTGGTGGCTCTCCTCATCTGGTAGACCACCTCAGCCGCCTCATCAGACAGGATCTGCAAGAAAACAAGGCGATGGATGGTTCGCACCACTGGGAGAGGTCTAAAACGGCACGTAGCACCAAGGTTTATGCTAACGTTTCTAGATGAAAACTGTGAATAACCAGCTTTAACAGAAATGTGGTGGTTTTCAGATGAATAAACACAGATTTCCCTTTTGTCTTCAGCTGACTAATACGTTTTTCTGAGGAGTGAACTCGACCCATCTGGCTGAAATAGAGCTTTGCTTTTATCTTCGCTGAGGTTCAGAGTTTACCCCGGTGTTAAACCTCTGTGTTAAACCCTGCCGCACTGTTGTTCAAATCAGTGTTTAAACTCCAGCTTGATCTCATGTTCACTGTTCACTGCAAATTATTTGGTTCTTACCAAGAAAAAAAAACTTACATTTAGAAGCGTTAGATGTTTTTTTCTTGTTTTAATAATTACTTTCTTATTTTAAGTCTTCAATTTATCAGTATAATCTTATATCAAGTAAAACTTTACTTTTTTGTCTCAAACAGGCAGGGAATCCTAAAATATGACAATTAACACTTAAAATAAGATGTATTACATTATTCCTCCTCCTCATCTCCTCTCCTCATCAAAAATAAATCTTGTTTTAAGATTCAATAACAAATTATACCTTTCTTAAATCTAGAAACAAGTGTTCCTACAATCTTAATTTAAGAAATCTTACTAAGTGAAATTATCTTGCTGCATGGACAAATTTTTTTTAAACTTGTTTTGAGAAGCTTTTTCCTCAGTTGTAGTGTTTTTATCTTGTTTGAAGACCCCCTTTATTTGCAGTGTTCATATTGACCACTAGAGGTCTCCTTTCCTGCATTCACGTCAACCTGATACAGGTAAGTTTTAACACAAGTCCGAGTTATGTGTTAAACACAGGAAGACATGCATCTAACCTTGTGCACAATTTTTGTGAATATTTACGACTATTAGTCCCGTTCAGGGTGCTGACTCTTAATTAAAGACTTAAGAAAAAATATGTAATATGTTTGTGCACGTTGTTTGTTCAGCAGGATCACTACACAGGGAGAAAACACATACACACAAGACATACGTATACCTTCGAAGCCATTTTGTCCTAATGACTTTAATAAAGTCTTGACCTCTTTGTCAAATCCCAACAGCATTAAAAAGAATTCACTCACTCATCAAGGCTTAGCATCATCCAGACAAAGAGCATAGTGACATAAAATCATGTCAACTCCATTTAAAACACCTTGTTAAAATTTCATTTGAAGGAAATTAATTATTGTTAGGAGCTCTCAAGGTCTCCCATCTCCACTTTTGGGCAGGGGTGAGTATTGTCAAGGACATCGCAATACGATATGTATCATGATACTTGGGCCACAATACAATATCATAACGAGATCACGATATATTGCGATATTCTACCCAGTTAATATCAAAATTAAAAGTAGAGATGAAAAATCAAGTTGCTATATATGTTCATCAGATGATATTGATCATTCAGAGGACAAATTCAGTCAAAACTATTTGCTTCAAGACAACCTATTTATTTATTATTAGTGTTTTTGGAAACACTTTTTTGGATATTAGGGGCTGAAAATCGATATTATATTGGGCGGCCGAAAAAGGCGATATATTGCCAAATATTTTTTTTCACACCCCTACTTTTGAGGGGGAAAAAAACCACCCAAGGTAACTTTGGACTCTTCCAGCGTAACAACTCTGTGAAGCTGGTTAGCCCCGGCCAGGAGCATTTAAACGGGAGCGAAGACAGACGCTTCAGGCTGCTGTTTCACTTCCGAACCCTTCCAGGACCAAACCAACACCAGTCACAGCCGGCGCAACAAACCAGATTGTCTTTAGAAAGAAAATGACTGTGCTCCCTTAGGTCTACATTCACAGCTAACAAGTCAAGAGCGCTAAGTAGCTAAAGTAACGGACAGCTGGTTACTGGCTATGCCAGCTGTCAATCAAAAGAATATGCCCGGAATTAAGCATAAACATGGGGCTTTATGTAAAATAATTCAATCGCTGTAAAGTTGTCATGAATATTAAGTCTAGCTAGGCCGTAAATATTTTAATTTCTGTAGCAAAGTTAGACGTCTTAGCGTTGCAGTCCGTGGAAATCGACTCGGTCTTGCAACCAGCCACCAGCGGCCACTCAAGGAACTGTGGTCTTTCTTAATCCTTCGCTGAACTCGGCTCTGAAAAGCCGATGTAGCCCCTTGGTTTCACCACGTTAAACCGCAGCTCTGTGAGCCGCAGCCGACGGTGCAATTAGCCTCGCGTGTTTTACGATGCGAACAAGACCGCAAACACGCTATCAAGATGTAAAACGAATGACGAATACATCAGGTAGATCCGTCTGGTGACAAATGAAACGGTCCTCTTCTTTTATAAATTCACTCTGCAGTTACCTGCGATTCTGGTTTGATGTCATCACAGATGGTTGTCATGGTTTCCATCCAGTTGCCATAGATATTTTCCTCCTTTTGCATTGGCCTCATCTTTCTGCAGTTCAAAGAGAAACACCGAACACAAACTGAGCCCGTAGACATTTTTTTTAACCTTTGTCACATTTATAACGTGGTTATAAAACGCAAACTCATACCTGACTTGTTCAAGCAGCTCTTGCTGTGCTTGCAGCTGCCTCTGTGCCTCCTGGACTCGACCGTCCATGGCCAAGCTGGCGCAGAGCTGAGCGCAGTGAACCCCCAGGACCGCCATGTTGAGCCCACCAGCAACAACCCGGCTTTAGACACGGGACAAACACGTAAAAGTTAAAACACGACTGAGCCCCTGTCTTGTCGGGCTGCTGACTCCCTGCGTCATACCTGCTGGAGGTCACAGGTCGCTGCTCAGTAATGATACGAGTGACTTTCTGCTGGTCTCTGGTCTTGAAGCTCAGCTGCAGTTGGAACGGAAGCGTGTCCCTCTGGAGGAAAGCTGGCAAACATACACAAGCATCTCCGGATAAGAGTTATAATCATGTGCCACCCTGGTTTTATTGGCTTTATAAAGTGATTAAGTTCCCACTAAAACTTTCAGCAGCTTTACGGGCGTCAACAGCTGTCCTACCTTCCATAAACTCTGTTTTCACTGCAAACTGGAAGGTGATCTCCAGCCCCTTAGTCACATTTCCTATCTCCTTCACCAGTTTATGGTTGTCTTCATCCTCATAAGGAAAATATCTGCAGACAAGGACACGCGGGGGACTTTAAAGCCACTCTGTGTGGCAGTAATAATAATAACAATAATACATTTTATTTAAAAGCATCTTTCTTGCACTCAAGGACACTGGACAATAGAAATCAGAAAAAAAAATAGTAATAGTAATAAAAACAGTAGTAATAAAAGAACAGGGATCAGAATGATTAGATTTGGAATATACTGCCAATTGGGAGTAGGTAGATTATGAATAGCAGGGGGCCTAGGACTGATCCCTGGGGCACGCCAGAGGTGACGGGGGCGGGGGGTGAGGTGAAGGTGAGCGGCTGGTAAGATATGAGTGAAACCAGTGGAGGGGGGTGTCAGTGATACCAATGGAGGAAAGTCTATTGAGGAGTGGAGTGGAGTGGAGGAGTACCACTTCCCACCACATGGGGGCACACAGCTGCAACGTGTTGACCACACATTCATTGTACATACAGCACAGCACACCATATTCAAACTTTTTTTTTTTTTGCACTACAAACAAACAAGCTCCAAGTTCTCGATGCTCTCTTTCTTATGTCAGCCACCTACTCACACTCCGTCAGCAGCTAGCAGGGTTGCCGTGACTCCCGTTGCCAAGACGTTGTCTTCAGAGAGGGTCTGAATCTGTGACGCCACGTTACCGATGCTGACGATGTTCACCTGCGCAGGAGAGGAATCAAGAGGACAGAGGGAGCCAGGTTGTTATAAATCAACCCATAGCCTGGGGAAAGGTCTGTTCGTTTTCTCCTCCAGCACGTCTGTTACGAGCAGGGACAAACATGGCTGCTGGAGTTATAAAACACGCAAAAATGAACGGTTTCCTGTATTAATCTGCCATAAAAACTGATCTGATCATCATTTAGGATGCAGTGATGGATAAACGCATTACCTTTGAGCTGATGACACACAAGCAGCTTTAATTTCTCACATCTTTATTGAACACGTCATGCTCTGAGGCGCTGAAGCTAGCCCATGTCATGATGCTCCCTCTACTGTGCTTCAGCACTGGTGTGATCAATCACCATAGCTCTGAAAAACAGAGCCAAACTCATTTCATTTGTAGGGCTCCAGGGGTTCAAACCACTGGTGCGCCATCATGAGTCATGAGTCATCAGTGTGGGCACAGCAACCACTCTGGTAGCACCTAAACGGACGGACCGAGAGCGGTCTGAGAGCGGTCCCAACTACAGGATGTGCAGCAGGTTTGAGGCTTCCGTAGTCGGCTGGATGGTGTATCGTCGGCTGTGAACATGACAAAAGAAAGTCACGCCACGACTTCCATTCGCTTAGTTACTAATAATAATACAGAGAAAGATGGCCAAATCAGGGTCAACGGCTCTTCAGGCAGGTTGTAACGGAAACATGACGCACCGCCAGTGGCGGCTGGTGAAAAAAAATCTTGGTGGGGCTGGTGTGCCAACATTTTTCCCTGCCTAATCTAGCATAAGCATTAAAATGAACAGTCTGAAAATGACAACAGGTCCAGAATAATAATTTAATTTCAGTTTCCAGTTTCAAATAAGAAGTAACAATTTACAGCTATATTAGACTTTATGCTATCAAATACTATACAATTAAGGGGTAAATTGTCCCTCTGGAAGGATGCTGTGCAGCCTCTCCAATAAGACACCAGCTGTTGAATCCGCACAGCTGTTGGGTAGCTTGATGAATCCATAGAAACGCTCCTGTATATTGTTGCGCCATCAATGTACCTCAGTACCAGGACTAGCTGACATCATGTCCCCACATTGCTCATTCAAAAGCACCACAAAATTGAACACAACTGATTATCTTGGACACAATATTACGGTTTTTATCTACCTCTTCATTGTGCCTTCTTTCAGTAATGTGGTGCCCATTATCTGGCTGCGTTGCTATGCTAATCTTTCCGAGCACAGCTAGCTTTACGCAGTTTTCCATGTGAACTTTGGATCTCTCATGTTTCTTGAACCGTTCAGAGGTGCTTTAAGTCAGTTAGTCCAGTCTTTGTCCAAGTCCAATCACATCTGTCACTTCTGAAGAGGATACAGGGGAAACAGAAAAGTGCATTAGCTGCTCCACAACCTGCCAGCCACGTCTCAGGGTTTAACCAACTCTGACAAAAACTCCGTTTGTATGATTTACCTTTCTCCTTCGTTTACTGGAAAATGTTAATTTCAAGCTTGTCGGGTCCCAGCTCCTTAACGAGAAGTTTTTTCTCCGTCGTCCGTCTCACAAAAGGAAACATTAATAATGATTTCACCGAATTAGGTGGAAGCTGCTCTTGAACTCCAGTTGCCGCCATCTCTCTTCCTCGTTGCCGTATTTTTTTTTCTCCCGACGTAGGACAGAGTCTGGGAGTCGCTCTACGAAATAAAACTACCGCTGGCCCTTCACGTAGCTCTAGCTCAATAACCTTCACGCATTTTACGTAGCTGTTGGGGCAACATTTCCAGCGCCCCATCGGCATTAAATTTGGTGACGTTGATAGGCCAATTATCAATCATTTTTACCTAGCAACCATAACCGGATTGGCTATTTAGCTGCAGGTCAGGGGCGCTTTGCCGAGCGCCCCGTGAGAGAATGACGCACTGTAGGTCGGTGGCAATTCACTGTTTAATGAGTGTCAGTTGGTGGAAATGTTGTTTAAATTATTTAAATCGCATGTAGGGACACACATACTATTAATTAATCTGATGCTGATCAAAAAAATAAATAAAAATAAAATAGAATAAATAATTTTTCCCCTCCACAGCTGGTAGGGCGGCGCCCCAGCGCCCCCTATGGGCCAGCCGCCTCTGCGCACCGCTAAGACTGCTGTTGACCAATGACAGCGCTGACCGTCGTCATGTGACTTGTGGCGCCAGGACGCACCAAAGATGTGTGTGTGCGCGCCTCACCCTTCCACCAGTTACGTCTGCCAGCCTCCCGATGTCGGCCAAGCGGCAGTCGGTCCCTTTGAACGTCATTACGGACGTGATGATGCTGAAAAAGGAACAGATCGTGTGTTTATTTTAACTTGGTTACAAGCAGGACAGAGATTTTGTTTCACCTTTTAACAGCTAGACGCCTAAATGTCCTCCGCATGCGTGCGCTCACCCTTTCTCCACAGCCTGCAGAGCCAGCTTTCTGTAGAAATAAGGAGTAAGAGGAGAGGAAGACAGGGAGAGACTGTCCTCCATCTCCCCGAGTCCGATGTTGGCTTGGCCGTCGGTGCACAAAATGACCTGCGAACACAGACGGGGAAGCTTCGTTACGCCGTTTCTGTGAGTTCAGGCAGGTGTTTTGGGCGGCGTACCTGCAAAGATGATCAACAGCTACTGGGACAAGACGACTAACGACAGAAAAGGATCACATTTTAGTAGAGAAACTGAGAGGTAAAACACATCACAGACAAACTTTTTTTTTACCTTCGAACCCGGATACCTTGATGCCATGGCAACCGAGGCTAAAACCGCCGGACCAAGTGATGTCGCTCCGTGTTCCCTGAGGCTGGAAATGCAGCAACGTTAGCAAAACAGCGGGCGCAAAGAGCGCTTTCAAGCCCGTGCTCCCACACACTCACTCTTTGACCCTCTGGATCAGGTGCTGGCAGGTCTCTGCTATGCAGTGCGGTACGCTGTACGCCACGGCCTGCTGCCATATGTGGTCGTAGTCGACCAGAGCCCAGTCCCTGAGAGTCAGGGGAGTGCTGGTGCCGTCGCCGTATATCACAACCTGGGAAGCAACGAGGACGACGATAAAGGATGGGATTCACAGAAAGTTAATCAACTGATGTTTTTAGATTTAAAAAAATAGGAATTAAAAATGTAGATAAAATGCAAGAAATAAAAGTTAATTATTTTGATAAAAGGTGGCAAATAAGTTTTTAACCTTGAGTCTTTAAGTGACTTTAAGCTGACTTCGAGACTGTCTTGATGTGACTACTGAAGTTCAGGTCTGAGTCCATGACTACATCCAGATTTCTGGCTTTGTTTTTGGTTTCTAACTTCGCTCTTTGAAGCTGACTGCTGACATTTAATTTTTCTCCTTTGGCTCCAGAAACTATTATTTCAGTTTTGTCTTCATTTAACTGAAGGAAGTTCTGACACATCTAGTCTCTAATTTGATCAATGCATCTGGTCAGTGTTTGGATCGGACTGTAGTCTCCTGGTGAGATGGTTATGTAGATTTGTGTGTCATCAGCATAACTGTGGAAACATATTTTGTTGTTTTTCATAATTTGAGTGAGAGGGAGCATGTAGATGTTGAACAGCAGTGGCCCCAAGATGGAGCCTTGGGGAACTCCACAAGTTATTTTAGTTTGCTCAGATTTATAGTTACCTGGAGACACAAAGTAGTCCCTGTCTTTTAGATAGGACATAAACATATTTATTGCAGTGCCAGAAAGTCCTACCCAGTAGAGAAAGACCTGCGTTTGCTTTTCTTCAGAGGAAACCATGAAGATATGCATTATTACCATGAACAGGAATAATTTTATGTTGAGCAGCTTTCACATTACGTGATTTTAAACCCATTTTGAAAATCGTCAGACTCGCCAACAAACAGCCTCTGTTGCGGTCAAATTGGATGTAGAACAGTAGTGGCCCCAAGATGGAGCCTTGGGGAACTCCAAGTTATTTTTAGTTTGTTCAGATTTACCTGGAGACACAAAGTAGTCCCTGTCTTTTAGATAGGACATAAACATATTTATTGCAGTACCAGAAAGTCCTACCCTGTAGAGAAAGACCCACGTTTGCGTTTCAAGATATACATTCTTAGCATAAACGGGAATAATCTTATGTTGAGCAGCTTTCACAATACGTGATTTTAAACCCAATTTGCAAGTCGTTGAACTTGCCAACAAAAAGCCTCTGTTGGGGTCAAATTGGCAGGTATCTGGAACCCTGCGATCAGGACTTGATCGTAACGTTTGAACAACTACAAAGATGCATCAAAGAGTTTTTATTGACTCGTTCAGTGTTTTTTCTGTCGTCAGTATCAGGTTCAGGGACCAGACCAGTGTGAACACCACAACAACTGGAAACATCCCTGATCAAAAGACAAGTCACGCAGTCTGAAGAGGACTGGTACCAGGTGCGACGCACACTGTCGATCTCAAAAGCCCTTTTAATTATCTTAAAATATGATTTCAATTCAGCACCAAATACATTGTGAATCAGAATTAAACATCTGAGAACCAAAGTCCTGAATCAAAGAAGGAAAACTCAGAGCATGCATTGACGAAATCAAATTCTGCAAGCGAGATTACAGTCATTTTTTTTCTTTTCTCGGTTTCAGTTCTAAAAAGAGTGTCAAATCAGCTCCTCGTCAGTATACGGCAGAGGAGGCGGGACATACCCGAGATCTAGTAAATCATTGGCTGATGACTAAAACAGCAAATACATCGACGTCAGACTGACAAACACACATGCCGCGGTCATGGAGAACAGACGTTATACCGAGAAACGCATCGCCTTCGCTCCAGCGAACACAACTCAGCCTCCCGTCTTTCTCCCGTTTATTGGATGATGATCGGAAGTCTATAAACCAGGAAAAGTTTAGATCCACCAGTGACTACAACTGGAAACGGCTCCGAAAACTGAAGGCTGATGTTCTTGATGTTCTTGATCTTAATACAGAACGTTCTGGACCGGTGCTGGACATGAACGCTTCCCAGACGAGCTGTAAACAGATGTTTCAAACGTACCTAATAAAGTTATCCCGGTTGTTAGCCTGGTGCATCGTCCCTCTGACCCGTTACCAGGTGGGATTATCAGGAGTTATCGGGGACAATTTAACTTCCAAACATTACGCATGCAAATTCAATTTTTTTGTAACCAAACTGTTGGCGGTACCTCATCGTTGAACGTCACCAGCGCCACCCTCCTGCGAGGCGACTGCTGCAGGATGGAGTTCAGCGCGCTCTGGAGGGCGTCCTGCATACCCTGAAAGAATATAATAAAAACACTGGCAGTTCTTTCTTTCATGCCTCTGCGTCTTCACAGGTTTGACTCATTAACTCACTAATTAACCACAAGTCAGCGTCTCACCTCCAGTCTGGATACGTGTAACAGAGCTCCGCTTTCTGACGTGACCTAAAGAGCAAAGACGACATGAGGTACCTCTGTGTGTCGTCACGGTTGCGGATATTTGAAACAAAGCAGCAAAACACAAGTTTTTTTTTTACGCTGCGCTCATGAGATGGGCGGCTGGCAGACGACGAGGAGACACTCAAAGAGCTTCCTGGGTTGAAAACTGCGCAGAATCGCTTAGCCTACCTTTAACCCGTGGTAGATCTGCAGGCGTTTTTGCAACGTACGCACCTCTGTTGTGACGCACATGCTGCCAGAAATGTCCACGCAGAAAACGACCAGCGTGTCCTCCAAGTTCTGATAGTCGTCGTCGCTCTGGCTCAGCAGGTAAAGGTCGTCGCTGCGCACGCCGGTTCGCTGGCCGATGCACACGCTGGCCAAGGTGCTGTCTGCACCGTTTTCATGTCTGCAGAACTCGCACACCCACACCTGCGAGGGAGAGGTAGTCTTTCAGGGCGTCTCTCTTAGCTTAGCTCTTTTAGCAACCTTCGAGCCACTCATGAGAAAAGATATATGATCAGTGAAGTCACTTACGTTCTTCTGTATGGAGCTCAGACATGACAAAGCAGCACTACATTTCCCACAAACCACCGGTTTCTGAAAGGTCTCCATACCTTCATCTGGAAAGGAAATGGAGTCATTGAAGACAATAGAAGAGGAAGCTTTCTCTTTATTTATTGCCCGTGTATGTGATCATATCTTCACCTTGGCTGATGTCGACCAGTTTCCCAACACTGAGGGAGACGATGTTCACGTTGGTTTTCAGTCTGGTTACTACCTCCAGCTTGTCATCTGAGGTGATAGAAGACGGTGTGAAAAGGCACTGAAGGTGGAGAAACTCAGAGATCTGGTATGAAGAGGCAGGTGAGACTCACATCTTGGAGGAACTGGAGGAGGTAGAGAAAGGGGGACGTGTGGAGGCTGAAAGGAGGGAGCAGATGGGAGAGGAAGGGAAGTCGGCTGAGTTTTCCTCAGACGGCGAGGAGGCAGCGGGGGACATCTAGACCAGACAAAACAAGGACGTGAAATCTGTCATGTGACGTCACTAGAGTTGACCGAAAACAGAGAAGCCGCTCCATGTAGCAATACCGCATCTGACCACATGGGGCCACGTCAGTCCCTGGCGTGAGACACAAGGAGGTGCCTCTATAGTTGGACGAAGTAGCGTTAAAAGACTAGCCGGAGCATCCGCACTCATTAGCACAGTATTGGCAGTAGCCCCCTTGCTCTAAAAGCCCCCATGTGGTCAGAATTGGTATTACTACACAGAATAGCTTTAAAAAAAAAAGGTCCAAACGGCACACCTTCATGAGACTTTCAACTGCGCCGGACGTGAAAAAGGACCACCATCTTCGTCTTTTAACCAAAAAACATGCAAACAAGTGAGCTGGCGTACCGCCCGGGCACTTGTATCGTGCTTCGTGACGAAACACTTGCCAGCGTGGACGCACTTGTGCTCTAAAAGTTGTAAGTGTGCAACTGCATGATTTGGAACGCAGCCGAAGAGTCTGTGAACGCAGCTAAAACGATCTGATTTGGGAGCGCTGACCACCGCGGGTTTGTTTTGCAGCATCCAGCGGCTCGACAAGGCTAGTACGCTTGTTAACAGATCTTTTTTCCAATTCATTTGGCATCTACAGATATGAAATCTTTGCAACGTCCATTCCCAAACTGCTGAGAGAGAGTCTTTAAGTGATAATAGGCCGACTTCGAGACTAGCTTAATGTGACTACTGAAGTTCAGGTCTGAGTCCATGACTACACCCAGATTTCTGGCATTACTTTTGGTTTCTAACTTAGCTCTTTGAAGCTGACTGCTGACATTTAATCTTTCTCCCTTGGCTCCAAAAGCTATTATTTCAGTTTTGTCTTCATTTAACTGAAGGAAGTTCTGACACATCTAGTCTATTTTGTTGTTTTTCATAATTTGAGCGAGTGGGAGAATGTAGATGTTGAACAGCAGTGGCCCCAGGATGGAGCCTTGGGGAACTTCACAAGTTATTTTAGTTTACTCAGATTTATAGTTATCTGGAGACACAAAGTAGTCCCTGTCTTAAACCAATTTATTCCTGAAGCGAGCTTGTTAACAGATCTTTTTTCCAATTCATTTGGCATCTACAGATATGAAATCTTTGCAACGTCCATTTCCAGCTAACTTATCTTCAGTTTGATCCAGCGTCACTTCAACAGTCGAGGAGCATTTTAGTAGCATATATATTCAACGGTGTTGCAGTTAAACGTCTAGCAAATCTGCAGTGTTTTAAATGGATAGGACCAAGTTCAGGTCTGTAAAGATCCTCTATTAAAGGGTTTGCAGGTAAACCAAAAGAGCTGGGACACAGTTCCCTGAATGCATCCAGGCTCAACCAGGTGTCACCTAAAGGTGACGGAGGGAGGTGAATAGCTTCTTTAAAACCAGGAAACAATATACTAGATTTTCATGTGGAGGTACAGACGGTGAGAAGACGAGCAGAGTAGGAGCGCCGGTCCAGACCTGAACCTGGACAGGCCTCACGAGGACAGGAGTCTCCATAGGAGGGACGGGTGTTTGCTCCACCAGGTGAGCTATCAAACACCACAACAGGAAGACTTTCTGCAGAGGTTTCACCAGAGTTACGGAAATACTGGCTGCTGTTCACCGGAGCCTGAACCAACGTCTGACCAGCTGCCTTAGATGACTGGGATGACTGGGATGACTGGGATGACACCTGCCGCTCTTCTGCAGTTCATCAAACTTGGGAACGTTCCAGAAACGCCAGCCAAAGTCATGGTGTGACACATACGCACATACTCGTAGCTTTTCCTCTCGTCCAGTAAAGCCTTTGACCGAGCTGCAGCCGCGTGAACGACTGAATACGGGCAACCAGGGGAACTGCTTTGACCCGAATGAACTTTAAAGATGAGACAAAACCTGATCTGCAACATGCTCGGATGGTGAGAATGGAAGTAAAAAAAAAAAAAACACCAGGGTTTTAAAGCTGTATTTGACAGTTTTAACTTATCTAACAGCGTGGACTTTCCCTTATCGAGGTGCTATCTGTGCATCTCCTGCGACTCACATTTGCAGGCATGCCCACACACACACACACACACGCACACGCTTTCCTGTTGTTTCACTGCAATACTCCTGAGAGCGCAACGAACTTTTGAGGTAGAAAAACAAGAGAGTGCTCGTGTGAGCGTGAGAGGGAGCGTCGGGTACCTTCATGCCGTTTCACCACGTTGTCGTAATCAGGCCCGCCGCTCTCGTCGTCGCCGCCGGTTTTGGCTGTGAGAAGACGGAATTAAAAGCGGTGACAAACTGAAGCGAGACAGAAATGAGTTCATGGACGACTCAAGCTGAACAGATGCAGAGATGAATGTTATCTCTGATCTACACCGTCTAACTCTGACAACAATGACTTGCTACATTTTAAATTTTTAGTTGAACTGGATGAAGCTGCCTGTGGTGAAGTTTAGTTTAGACGTTTAGACGGCGTCTGTGGTCATGTTTCGTGGGAAACGACTTGAATAGACTCACCTGCAACATCTGAACTCCAGTTGCAGATGACGTGACTGTAGGCAAACTCCATCTGAGGCACAGAAACACCCCCAGACCTGAAACAACAATAGACCTTAACGCAGCCTCGAGGAGGACATTTTTATTTGGTTTTGTTCATTTTATTTGTCTTTAATAATACAAGACCAATGCACGTCATAATCAACAAGACCAAATGTCTGACAAAAGGCAAGAGAGGACAGCTGTGGTTCATTGATCAAGGAAACACCAACAGGGGGTCAGCTGTGACTCTGTATGAACATTTCTAAATTCAATTATCATCAAGTATCTAACCTCTTGATCAAGGAACTGTATAACTTTCGCTAAACTCAATTATCAGTCTCATTTAAGACAAATGTCTCTTTGCCTTCCCACCACCTGCTGTGATCTACTCTGTATGGAAAAACCTGTAGAGGAATCAACGTCTCTTTGTCTTGGTATAAAAGGAAACCCTCCTCATTCAGTATTCTGTGGAGGACTGACTGACAGCTCTCCTTATGTGCACATAGGATTTTTGTATTTTTGTTTCTTTTCTCTTTAATAAATTCTATTTTGATTTTCTCATCCAGATCGGATCTTTGCTGCCCCGTTAAAACCGATCCTGTCGGTCTTCGTCACTGATCTGCTTCACTTCCGTACAGACTGAATGAAGGGCCCCGTTCCACGCACATATGGGGATTAAAATTCACTCAAATCTAGTCATTTTTAGATCTGTAAATATAGTTTTTCCACAACAGTAGCGTTTCCATAGATGGGAGGCTCTGGGCTTTTACTCTTTTGACTTTTATTTTTCAGTCTCTCTGACATAAAGCTTCTGATAGCGCTTCGGACCGCCGTCCTGCTGGACGACCCAGTTCAGTCACGGTGGAGTTCAGGGACGACTCGGCGGCTGGGAGTCGCCCAGGTCTCATCATCACATCTCCACCGCTGGGCATCGAGGCCAGTGGTGGGCGGTGACGGCGGTCCTACCTGGAGCAGATGTCTCTGCCTTTCTCAGGTGCAGTTCTGCAGACGGGGCTTTCTCTGACCAACCTTTCCAAACCGGAGCTTGTTTCTAATCGTGCGCACAGATCCAGGACAGTCCAGTCCTGCACAGTCCTCTCCAGATCAATTAACTGTATCTTATTTCCTCAGATGTGATCAATCTTTCTCTCTGCAGAAAGCTGAGCTCGAAGGAAGGAAGTGGTTTTTCCAACCCTTGAACGAGCAGCAGCCGTTACGTCTTTAGCATCACTGCTTACGTCTTACCGGCAGAACGCAGAGACTTTTGATTTTTACAGGAGTGTGCAGACGTCATGGCGGCCGGTCCACGGAGGCCCGACGGTCACCAGCTCGACCCCCGTGGATCCCGAGGATCTTTCTGGATCATTTTTGTTGAATACCTGACGGCGCGGTGAAAAAAGGGAGGCGTTTTTGTTCTGAGATTGTGGCGACTGATGCAAAGACCCGTTACAAGTAGGGGTGAGTAATACGATATATATCATGATACTTGGGTCACGATATCACGATATATTGCGATATTGTACCCAGTTAACATCAAAATTAAAAGTAGAGATGAAAAATCAAGGTTGCTGTATATGTTCATCAGATGATATTGATCATTCAGAGGACAAATTGAGTCAAAACTATTTGCTTCAAAACAACCTATTTATTGTTTATTATTAGTGTTTTTTGAAAAATCGGTATTAGATGCTGAAAAATCGATATTATATTGGACGGCCAAAAATTGCAATATATTGCCAGATTGATTTTTTTTCACACCCATACTTACAAGCAGATAATGCCCTTAAACTGTCTTTCTATACAAACGCAGCATCAAAGCGGGGGGGTTACCATCTAGTTCACACGTCTGTATAAAAGCATGAGATTAAAATCTGACAAATCAGCAGAACAACAACAGATGAGCTTCCTGTCATTGTGATGCGACGGCTCGACACGTATGTGACAACCGAAAACACGAGTACAAAGAGCCACAGCGGATCAGAGAAACCAGCTATATGGTATATTTAAAAAAAAAAAGACTCCTTCTCAGCTGAGAGGTCACATTAAACCCCTTCTGCTGCAGCTCCTTTTATCTTCATGGAGTCTGTGAACTTCTCGTATCGATCAAAGCGTGATCACCGTGAGCCCTCGAGACTCTTCTAGCCAGAAGCAGAAACATCTTCGGCATGAACGATCTCAGCAGAGACGCTGCTGTGGAAGGTTTCAGTTTTACGCCGTCACTCGAGCTCATTTAACCACATCTGAAAATCTGTCAGAACGTGTCATTTAAAAAAAAAAATTCAAAATGAATTCTTGTAGTGGGGGGGAAAAAGACAAAAAATAAAAAAAAGAATCAGCACTTTTTGTGGATGAATTTTTGTGAAATCAAACCCTACAGAGACTCCTTCACAAACACCTGAATAAACACCGGAGCAGAAGCTTTTTTCTGTTTTTATCATAATAAAAGGAGATTTTATGGTGAGACAGGTAACAAACAGAAACAGAGACTCACCTTTGTCGCGGTCTGACGGGACTGGCAGCAGGTTCTTCCAACAAGGCAGGACTCTGATATGTGCGCGCGTGCGTGCGCATGTGTGTGGGTGTGTTCAAAGTCTGAGAATCAGCAGTTGGTGTGTTTTTCAGGAAGTAGGTGAACAGTTCAAGCTTGAGAGAAACGAAAGTTAAGAGGAAGAAGAAAGAGAAGAAAAAGATGTGCGTCTGAGTCTGATCTGTTCACTGATCCAACAGCAGAAGCTCCCTGAAGCGTCCAGCAGCCAGATGTTTACAGCTGCAGGGTTTTATCTCCCATCTCTTCAAGCAAAAGCTGCTAAATTCTTGTGGTCGACCGCGGAGCGCAGAGACGCTCGAACGCTGCAAAAACCACAAGTCACACATCTGTAGATCAAATATTAGTTTAATAACGAGCTCAAGGTGCCTGTGATTAATGTCTGAAGATCTGCAGAGCGTCAGAGAGGAAGGCTAAGACATCAGTCATCTGTAGAGGAAAATCAACCTGTGAATCACTCTGGTTTCATTTCAGCGACTGCTGGCGCGGCGGAATAAAAGCTTTATGATGAAATACTGACGGGGTCAGAGTCTGAGCTGCGTTTGAGGGCAGCTGGGAAAGTCAGGATTTCCAGTCCCGAAGCCGGAGCAAAACACGAGAAGAAGTCAGGCCTCCAGGACGGGCGTTCCTCGTTAGCTTCTTCGTTAGCTTCTAAACATCGGTTAAACCATCTTCTGCTAACGTCTCATCCGTCCGTTTCTTCAGTAAACGCTGTTCCATCCGCCGCTAACGGCAAAGCAACCAAACAAATGTTTCATTCTTTGTTTGTTTTTTTCCCCCCACTTCTAAGATACTGTTGAGTTGCATTCTGGGACATGTAGTACACTCAAAAAAACACTCCAAAAAAAAACAAAGATTCACTTATTAAGTCGAGTGGTTCCACACAACTGCAGTACGTAAATGTTAAGATGCTTTTTTTAAAATATTACATTAAAAAAGTATCTTTTCTTGTACTGAACCACTTGACGCAACATTTTATTTGCAAATCTCAAGTTTTACTTTCTAAAGTGCATCTTTTGAGTGTTTCTTGGGAAAATAACTGGCCTTTAATTGCTTTTATTTGTTCTGGCAATTTCCCTCCATTTTTCTCTTGATTGAGATTCCACGACTTCAGTGAGGAAAAAAGGTAACGCTTTTAAAGGTCGGGTAAGGCATTTCTGGATGAGGTCGTGAAACAAACTGACTGGATGCACTTTGTTTCCAGAGAACCAGCGGTGAAGAATCACTTACCCTACCTTTAAAACAGGACGCGGCACTAAAGGTGGACACCTGGCTTCTTCAAAGTCTACTTTTTCATGTCATAAAAATTGATTGTGAGCTGAAATTGGTAGAAAATAAGAATGTTAAAGTCACGATTCAGCTGCCTACGCAAAAATATTAAAAAGCGTTTCTAAACTAATGAATCAGATTTAAAGTTTCTGTTAATTAAAGTTGAGCCCACGTTTCACCGCTGCAGGATTTGTTTCAGGCTGCAGCTAGAAATGTAGTTTAAAGAATCATCTCGTCATCTCCAAGCTACTGTGGCGTCACAGCGTTTTTTAGATGATCATGTGGGATCAGGATCAAGCTGAAATGAAGGCTGGAAATCATGTTTATAAAAAAAAAAAAAAACTGAACTTTGGTCAATGAATTCATTTTTTGATTCACTTCTTCACTTCTTCCCCTCCAGCGCCTCCTCGACGGCTCTCAGGATGGCCGGCCACGGCCACGGCGCCGGGGTCCGGCATGGTGACCCGGTCGGCGGCGATGTAGCTGGCCCGCCCGGCCCTGGCCGTGAGGTCGCGGGTCGCCTCCGCCCCCGAGGCCGCTTTCTGCGGAGTCAGACGGAAAGAGAGTTGAACGGGACGTGCAGAACATCTGGACACTCGTGCATTCAGGAGGAAACGTAGAAACTGCACCTGCACGGCGGCGTGTAGCACCGCCATCTGTCCAGCAGGTGGCGCTGCCGTTAGCTTCATCAGCTCGTCAGCAGCGGGACACAGAGCGTCCAGCTGAAGGATGAGACAGAGACACAAGCTGAGGGGAGGACGGAGAACCGGAGCTACAGGGACTTACTGGGTCCAGCCGGTCCTTCTCACCATGGTTCTGTCTCCCGGGTCGGCACCTCCATACCTGAAACAGTTCAGAAGTTAGTTTCAACCCGACACTGCGAAGACAACGCCATGTCTCAGCGTCTAAAGGGGTTTGATTCATTGATAATGTTACGACAGAGAATCATCATTCATCAATTGAATCATCTTGCCTCCTCATGGCCTGAGTCCCAGCATGCACTGCAGCGGCCCAGGCCGCGGCACCGCTCCGCCCCTCGGTCACATGACCGGCCGCCGCGGTCAGGAACAGACTGTACAGCTAAAAGGAAACAGAGCATGAGTTGGTGCGCGTGTGCGTCCGTGTACGTAAGCTAACACCCACCGCTCCTGAAGACCCGCCCATCTTCTCCTGCACCAGTCCGGCGAGCACCTGAAAGCAGTCGCCCCGGGCAACCGGGGACCACGTGGTCCTGGAGCCACTCCTGAATGGCTGCGTGAGAAAAAAATAAATAAAGAAAAGGTTACGTCGATAAGAAAGCTCCTCATGTCACCTGAAGTCCTGGTACCGCCCACTGTTCCCCACCTCTGGCCGCCTGCGCGTGGAGTGTTACCGCAGTCTCCGTCCCCGGAAGCGCGGTCCAGGGAGTTCAGTTCCTCCTGCTTCTCCAACAGGGTGGAACAAATTTTTTCCAGAACTTTACGGAGCAAAGGACTCAGGGGCCCTGGTGGAAAAAACACGATGTTGTCTCAGGGAGCGCTGGCGGGAGGGAAAAATTACTTACCCTACCTTTAAGGCTTTCCGCTTTTTTTTTGCCTGTTATTCATGTCGTTTATTCGTCACGTAACACAATGATGAGCACATTAACTGCTGCAGTTTCATTCATGCAGGCTGCTGAGGAGACCAACCTTCAGCGTGCACGTCGTCCTGCGGACGTGTGCTCATGACCGGAGGCTCCGTGATGTAGCTGCGTCCGCTAACGCAGGCGCCGCTGAGGTTCGGCCAGGCGGGGGCGGCGGTCTTTGCATCTGCATGAGGCGTAGGGGAGGTTTTGTGTGTCTTTTTCTCTTCCACCAGCCCTTCTTCAAAGTTAACATGTTTCATTTATGCCTCAAACCTCTGCTCAGATTGGTTAGTAGTAACCCTCAGTCATAACCGTGACATCATGATGCTGCCACCACCGTGCCAGACAATGATGTGCTGTGACAGGATCTGAAAGGATGCACCTTCGGTTTTTCACTGCATCAGTCCTGGTCTGAGCTGCAGCTTTATAAAACTGGAAACTGTCCTTTAGAGGTTTAGGGACGTTTATTAATGACGTGAAACTAAACAGGAACCGGATCACGCGCCGGCACTCACCAAACAGCCTCAGTATCTCCGGACTCGCTCTCATCAGGGTCAGCGACACTCCCGCCATCTCCAGCGACGTTATGAACGGCCCGGACATCGCCCGGGCAACCACGACGCCGCGGCTTTCTGCAACCACGGAGACCACCGACCAGTTTCCAGTCAGTCAGAGTCATCAGACAGAGCTCCCGCCATTTTCCCCGCAATTCTTCGATCACGTGTCATTTGATACAATTAAATAGCATTTGAAGAGCAGTCGAGTGTAGCTGAATAAAACAACGGTTATCCCTAGATTGAACACCAGGGGGAGTATTTTATATATTAATCTGAATTATGGATAGCAGGTGGCAAGAAAAACAAAAAGTAGGGGTGCACGATAACTATCGACCCAATAACAGGAAATTATGACGTCATTCCGATAACTCTGATATCATGACGAATATCCCCGATAACATTTATATTTCTGTCAACACAGCAGTGTCTCGCTCCCTCTGAGCTTTAAATGACCAGCAGTGAATGTTATGTTCAAGTGACGTCGGCATAATCAGAAAAACAATTTCTCAATCAGGAAAATCAAGAATACCCCCTCATGCCAGAAAACAACTCGTTAGTCGGTCATAATTTTAGTAGTTGCTGACTTTAATTGATATTCACAGTATTTTCCCACATGTTACACATAAAAAAAGAAAAATATAGAAAAGGCTGAAAGAACGACTAGCAAATGAGGGAACGTGGGAATTTACGTTACACGTTGAATGCAGCCTGCAGCACAGCGCTGATCACAACAAACATGGCGGCGTGGAACTTCGTTAAAGTTTCAGAAGAAGATAGTTTGGTGGTTATTTGTGACGAATCCTCCGAGTGAATTCTACGAGGAGGGAAGCACAAGCTTTAATACGTAAAACCTGATCAGCCACCTACAACATAACAATCACTTCCATGGAGTTTTGAAACCACGCTAATGTGAGCTAACGGAAGCTAATGCTAACGTGCGCAAGCCAGCAGGAGTCTCCCCTCTCCCTCATTCCTCTCATCTAAAGCTTCCATGAGATAAAAAACAAAAAACTACTGAACCACATTTACTTTAATTAAAGGTATTAATTTAAATGGAACCACAAGTCAAAATCCTTTAAATGTTAATCTTTTTCAGTTTGTAATTCTGATGCATGTATTTCCATCAGTTCAAGGAGCCTTTATTTTTTATATCAGTCAGTAATGAACCTTATTTAAGTTAATGTGAGATATCAAATAGGTTTGTTTGATAGCTTTATGAAAATGTTTGAGAGGCTTGACAATAGTTTTTCAATGGAAAAAATAAATATCTATTCATTTAAAAAGTCAAAACTATTTTTGATTTTGTTCCTAGTATTGATGTAATGATCTTAGGTATATGTGTGTGTTATCGGTTATTGGTATCAGTTTTAAAAAACAGTTATCGTGCATCCCTAACAAAAAGAAAAGGTGTTGGTAAGACGTTGGTATTGCACTTGTCACATCAGGTCAGATCAAAATAATATTTCAGCTATAATCAGACAACAAATGAAGCCCACTCTTCTAATTAGAAGATTCATCTGTACATTAAAGAAGCTTTTCCTGACTTTTAATCTGTTAAACGCTCAGTTTTAGGCTGTTTAAACAGCTGCAGTTCCACAGCTGGAAGCCGGTCGTCATGACGTCCCAGAAACACCAGCTTATAAAGTGAATCCATGCATCGTATCCGGCGCTCACCCAGACAGTCGACGGCCGCCTTGGTGACCACGGCCATCTCCAGGTACGACAGCGCCCCCAGGTTGTTCACGCACAGAACCACGCTGCCGCCTGCGCAAAGCGAGGAGGAGACGAGCAGTTCAGACAACAGCTACGTCCGACTAGAACTAAAATCACAGCGTCACAACTGGACCTGATTTCAGGGGCAGGTGCGACTGGCTCTCCGGGTTGGTCATGTGATCTATCATGGTCTTCACCACGTCGTCCGCAGATGCTACCTGAGGGACACGATTTTAAAAAAATTAATCAAATCAAGACAGATACTGAGGAATGTAAACAACTGGACTGAGAGTGAATGAGACTCACCTTTGACCTCTTGATTCTGGCTCACCGTGGATTCCTGATGGACACATGAAAATCACGCGTCACTAATCAGAAAAGGTTTCCGGCGCTTATCTCGTCTCCATGGTTAATATTAGGAGCCGGTCAAACATTTAACCATCTCTCTACACTTTTCTAAGGGCAGTAAAAACCTTAAATTGATCCCTTAAAGCAGTGATTCCCAAAGTGTGGGCCGCGGCCCCCTGGTGGGCCGTCGCGGGTACTGCAGGTGGGGGGCCGTGAGAGGTCATTAAAATGAAACAAATATGTTTTAAATCCTCGATCTTTTTTAAATATGTTTTTAATTACTGTAAAATATTAACGACATGATTTAAAAACATTAAGAAGTAATAAAACAAACCAGTTAAGTGTTATTCTACTGTCATCTTAACTTAATATGACAAGTGTCACCTTATTTGTCGACCCCTCACATTAATATCGGATCATGGTTCCTGGTCCTGTATGTTGATCACAGTTGTGATTAAAGGTTCCAGTGGGCCGCGCAGATTTTTTGCATTTCAAATTGGGCCTTGGTGTTCTGAAGTTTGGGAATGGCTGCCTTAAAGAGCTTATTTCACAAATTCCAACATTAAAGCCACGCTATGTAGTAACACCACTGCTGGGGGAATACAGATCTACTGTACTGACAAAAGAGCAACTGACTGCAACTTTGGAAAACTGGCTACGACTGGTCAACGACTGGCACGTGAGCTACCTGGTAATATGCTGCCCTCAGGTGGCCGGAGGTGGTATTGCGCCACAGAGGGGCTTTAAGTGTTCTCAGCACCTTTTCAAATGTAATTGTAGCATGTTTTGAGTTGCACAAATTAAATGCTATCTTTACAGATTAAGCCGGTGATTATGGGCTGACAAAACAAAAAAAAAAAAGTTTGACATTTTGGAAAAAAGTGATCTTTCAAAGCGCAGACAGCTACTGGACGAGGACGTTCAATGAGATTTCCCAGAACAGTAACAATTTCAAACTGACCCAGTCCCAGCTCCATGTCTCCGGGAGGAAGCTGAAACGAAGGCAGGCAGCCGGGAACGCTGCACGGAGACAGGCTAACTCCCAGCGTCCCTGGAAGACAGCGACCAAACCAGCGAATCATTCAGTTCAGTTACTGATAGATGAGGGAGGAGGATTAAATACAATAAAAATCTCACCGATCCCCTTTAACGCATCGGTCACCGTGGAAACAATCTGGTCCAGTGAGCAGCCTTCTTCAGCCAGGGCACCTGCCAGCTTTACTCAGAAGTTAGAAGAAGTGGTTTTTATTTTCTGGAAGCTTGCAGTTTGAGTCTAAATGTAATTCTGGAACATTAACGTTGGAGTAACAGCAGGGAGACATCAGCAGCTAACCGTCAGCTAGCGAGTTGAAGCAACCGTCACAGCGTTAAACTGATCCAAGTTAAAGATCCGATATTAGAGGTTTCTTAGTAATGAGCCATGTGGTGCACCGGCGAGCCAAAAGAAAATGAAAATGGATTTATGGGCATCAGTATCAGCTAATTACAATCACCCCCAGGTGGGTGGGTGCACCGTTGGTCGTGTACCTTGTGCACGAGGATGGTGCCACACAAGCCTCTTCTGCCGGCCTTGCTGGGCTGGTCAAAGGCGCAGTCGTCGGCAACTATCACCATGTCAACAGTCACGCCCTGGTTACGGGCCTGCTCCGCCGCCAGTCCGAAGTTGAGGCGGTCGCCGGTGTAGTTCTTCACAATCAGCAGAACCCCAGAAGCTCCTGAGGAAGGACGGGGTCGTCAGTCGCACGAGCGCTGAGATATAAATGAAAGCTACAGCGTGTAACAACAGCAAGTTAAATGTTTTAGCCGCCCGAGAATCAAGCTTTTATGTGTTTTATCAACTGACAGTAAAAGGTGCGCAGAACAAGGATGCCTTTGAGGACAATAAAGAATAAGAAGGTGAAGGAGTCAGAGGATGTCAGAGCTGCCTGCTCGGCTAGATTCGTGCTTTACCTGAAACCGTCTAGATCACGCCAGAGTTGCGCGGCGACGTGCTCGTTGAAATACGCATCTTGCAGCGCCTTGTTCTGTCAAGAATTATACATTTAAAAGGAGTGTGGTGTCAAATAAGATGAGCTTTTCGACTCCTAACCTAACCCTTTCCAACGTGGGTGGTTCAAATCTCGGTTAAAACCGCTTCTACGGGTCATATGGGACGAGTCACGTACGAGATGGAGGCGTAAACAGCGCCGCTGTACGCTGACTTTGAATGAACTTAGCAACGTTGACTGTTTCTCAACTGAATGGCGGGTCCGTTGCTCTGCATCAGAGGCGCCGCCGCAGTCAGAAGATGACAAAGGTTTAACTTTTCGGTTGTCGACTCGAGCGACAACCGACCAGACTGAAGCTACACACAGCTAAAGCTAACCAACAAAAATCACACACGGGGGCAGAACTAGGGGTAAGGACGATATGTATCATGATATCACAGTATCACGATATATTGCGATATTCTACCCAGTTAATATCAAAATTAAAAGTAGAGATGAAAAATCAAGTTGCTGTATATGATTATCAGATGATATTGATCATTCAGAGGACAAATTGAGTCAAAACTATTTGCTTCAAAACAACCTATTTATTGTTTATTATTAGTGTGTTTTTGCACATTTAAGTGAATGAATGAATTTTCCTAAAAAAAAAATTGATATTATATCGGACGGTCGAAAATCGCGATATATCTTTTTTCAACTTCTATAACTTTTTCTACTGGAAGCTGTGAACATCTATGTGGTGGAACTAATCAATGAATTTCTATTTTTAATAAGATCTTCCAGCTTCTGCCACCTCTGAGCAGTCACAGTGGTCAGTAAGGTCACGTAGCTTTGGGCTTCGATATTTCAAGAACCCGGTCATTTAATCTGGGCTTGTCTTTGCTGGTCTGTTCATTCACTGACACGAGTTCCAGATATCGTAGGATGAAACGTTTGAGGCGGTTGCCATCTCCAATTTGACCACCAGATGTCAGCGAACTGCAGAACTCAACCAGGCAGACGACCAACATGGACACAAAGAGGGAACTAGTATTCGTCCTCAATGAAACTGTTAGGACACGTTCATTTTAGGGAGCGTACTGCAGTTCTAGAGAACGTAGCTTGTGGTATAAATCTGGACCGAATCTGCTTTTCTTCTGAAAACCTTTGCAGCGGATCTTCCACCGGCTTGGCTCAAGTTATTTCAGTTCTCCACAGGGACTCCTGCTGCTCTGTGATGACCTGCTCAACAAATATCAGTTTGCATCTACAAAATAAACCGCAGCGCCGTCGATGTTGTTGCAGCATTAGTGCATCTCGTTCCGAAGCACCTGGCTACGAAGGCTTCCTCCTCAGTAAGCTAGCTCAGCTGAAGGTAAATCCCTTTGTGATCAGGTGAAGCAGTATGCAGGTGTCTTAGCTCACCTTTTCTGTTTATTTTATGCTCAAATGATCCGTGCCAAATCAGAACACTGAAACTCTCCGTCAACACGGTCTTATTCAGTCTGTTAACAAAAGACTGCAGATTAAACGTTCGCCGTGCTGCTGGAGAACAACCTTATAGACACGAACGCACACCAACTTCAAACCAGCGAGAGCCAGGCTGTGGAAACGCCGACAGACCCTGGGTCAGCAGGTGAGCTAACATGAGACTAGCTCACGTTAGCGCGATTTCAAAACTCCATGGAAGTGACGGTTATGTTTCAGGTGGCTGATCAGGTTTGACGTATTAAAGCTTGTGCTATTTTTCCCTCCTTCGCTTGGAGCATTTGTCACAAATAACCAGCAAACTATCTTCTTCTGAACTTTAACGAAGTTCCATACGGTCGCCGCCATGTTTTTTTTTTTTCTGCATTCAAGGTGTAACATAAATCCCTCCGTTCCCTCGTTTGTTAGTCGTTCTTTCAGCCTTTTCTATTTTTTCCTTTTATGTGTAACATGTGGGAGAATACTGCAAATATCAATTAAAGTCAGCAACTACCAAAATTATGACCGAGTTAACGAGTTGTTTTCTGGCATGAGGGGGTATTCTTGATTTTCCTTAATGAGAAATTGTTTTTCTGATTATGTCAACGTCACTTGAACATAACATTCACTGCCGGTCATTCAGGTCTCAGAGGGAGCGAGGCACTGCTGTGTTGACAGAAATATAAATGTTATCGGGGCTATTCGTCGTGATATCGGACTTATCGGGATGACGTCATAATTTCCTGTTATTGGGTCGATAATTATCAGGTCGATAATTATCGTACACCCCTATTAATAAATTCTGATCCACCAGCTACGCCAGAAGCTGCAGACGTTCACAGCTTCTCCAAAACCTTTCCATGACTTTTCCAGATCTTTTTTTTTCTTCCCCCAAATGATACAAACTCTGCAAAAAAAAAAAAAAAAAAAAA
Source organism: Hirundichthys speculiger (assembly GCA_018398805.1). NCBI lineage: Eukaryota > Metazoa > Chordata > Actinopteri > Beloniformes > Exocoetidae > Hirundichthys > Hirundichthys speculiger. The sequence continues at coordinate 50,242 of JAGFBZ010000917.1, read as the reverse complement.
AAAAAAATCTACCCTGGAATATAGTTACAGTTAAAGAAACATTTATTAACATGCATTCACAAGCCTCATTAACACCTTCCTAATATCGCTCATCCACAGGTGCACGTTACCTGCTCTGTGCAGGGTCAGAATGGCAGCCAGGATGCTGGTAGGAGGCGGCGACGTAAATACTCCCCCCGCCACAGCTGCTGACAGCATGCCAGCTCCGATGTAACCTGCAGACGCCCCCAGAAAAAGAGAAACAGGAAAAAAGAAAGTGTGAGGAGTGATATAATAACGCTACTGGAAAGTGTAGAAGCGTGTAGAAGAGACCGACCTGCATGTGCCGGCTCATGGCCCGACCCTCCTCCGGACACCAGGCCCACTTTGCCCCTCAGCTCGTCCAGGGTCCGAGCGGACGACCACCCTGTGGCCCTTCAGCAGAGACAGGCCCCCAGAGGCCCTGGAGAGGCCCTGGAGGGCTTCATCCACGCAGCTGTCCACGGAGTTGATCAGCTTCTTCTGGGGCTGGAGGACACCAGTTAACACACAAAAATAAAAGTTTAATTAATGTGATTCAGTCATGCTAACTCAATTAAGACAATTAATGTGTTACAGGAAGTGTCACAATAATGCAGGGGTGTCAGACTCATCTTCACTGAGGGCCACATCAGCATCATGGTGGCCCTTGAAGGGCCAGATTGACAACATGAACGTAACAAAATGCAATGAAAATCAAAATAAATTAAACTACACCTTATTGTATTATTAAATAAGTGTTTCTGTATTTATTAGAGGTTTTTCTCAAGTCCATCAGTTCTGAAAATTGTCTTGCTGATGGTGAAATACTGTTATCGTTGTGGCGTAATGACGAAATGCATTATGGGAGATGTAGTTTATTGTCAATATGCGCTTTAAAGTGGCGTAATTTTAATATAAGTCTTAAAATATTGGTTTAAAATTTAAGCCAATAATGCACAAGCTCACGAGGGCCACATAAAATGCGAGTCTTGTGTTTGACACAGGTGCATTAATGTTACACACACTTCCTGCGAAATCTGTCCTCTAAAAGACAAACTCTCTCGATGACACGTATATTAAAATACGCAGGACAAATGTGTCCAGACCAGGTCCCGATCACGCCCTGGACTCTGGTCTCACCTGAGGGACGCGCGTGCAGAGCTCCGCTAGCTCCGCCGGGCTAATTTATTCCCGTCACCCTCCGTGACACCGCGAACATACGAGGAAACGGGCTCTCGGTTCGGCCCACGGCCTCACGGACCGACGGAGGAAACTTTTCAATTCATTCCCTACCTCCATCTGAACTTTTCTGGCTCCCGCAGCTCGGAAACAACTTGATGCGACAGTCGCGCCCCCTTTCCGACCAACCTGACAGCGAGACTACCGGAAGTCAGGCAACTTCTACTACAAAATAAAAGCATATAACTTTTTTTTTTTTAATGTATACATCTATCCCCGCTTTATTCTGTCAGAGTCACGATTAAACATTGATTAAAAAAATAATTGAGAACATTGCAGTAGAGGAACCAGTCATACGTCACATGTCTTTCCTCCAGATGACCACGCCCCCTTTTCAGTGAAGACTGTAAAACCAGTTGCTGTTACGCCTTTTTCTCATCAAATTATAATTATTATTATTTTCAAACCCCTGTTTGAGATGTTTTTTAATCATTTAAAGGGAGGAGGTGAGTGACAGTGAGGATGAAAAGGAGAAATTTTAAAACTTGCCCAGCTTTTATCATTGACTCTGTGATTTCAGGACAAACCCTCCATGAAGACACCCAAAGGCTTTTTTGAAGAGTGACTTTTGAATCCTCTCTTTCCTCATACCGCTTGGTGCCATGTTGTATAAAGTTGGACTGAGCAGCTCTGTGAAGCTAGAACACGCCCACCTTGGTTCAGTTACAGTTAGCTATTTTAGCTCCGTTGGCTTACTTTATGATAACCCCAGGATGATAATTGACATTAGGCTACGCATGGGCCCAAAACCGTGCTAGCCATTCATGCTTTCGCATTGTTGTTTGCGTTTTAATTACACCACCAACCGCTAGAGGGCAGCGCAGATTCTTTTCTGCAGCGCCTTAGCCTGCAGTGCTGCGCTTCCTTTTGTTTACATCCCTTATTTTGCTCAAACTTAGCAGCGGAGCAAATGTCTCATGTGAGTTGGAGCTGATAAATGTTGAGCGTCAGACATTTTTACAGTCATTTCTACCTGACTCAAAAACAACGAAGAAGAAGTAGCAGCAAAAAATACGATGATGAAGAAAAACAAACTGCTACTTCTTCGTCGTCTTCAATTTGGGTAGAATTATAGTTTGCTCCGATGTCTATAAAAATGTGATGCTAAATATGAGTATTACATAGCTAATGCTATGTCGAAGCTATGTAAAGGGAGTAAATAAAAGGAAGCTCAGCGCTGCAGAGAAAGAACCAACACTGCCCTCTAGGGACTGGTGGTGAAATTACAGAGCAACACAAACAACAATGCACAAGTATAGCCTATATGTAAAAGCATATCTGCTATGCAGAAGCACAAATCTACTTTTCTTTTTCAACCCCTTGAGGCATATTGTTCATTTTTTCCCCAGTTAAGTGAAGAAGTTGAATTAAGTTCTTGTTTTAGTGGGTATAAATTCAGAAAATAAATAGAAGCCAGTCACTCTGTTTCACTCCAAAAATTATACAATACAGAGGCTTCTTCATAGGGGCGAAAAGTCACCTGGCTTTGGTATTATTTTGAAAATTTGACGGAAGTTTTATTTTACAATGAGTGAGCGACCCCCCCCCCCCCCCCCCCCCCCCCCCCCCCCCCCCCCCCCAACACACACACAAATTTCCGCTAATTGATAATAATAATAATAATAATAATAATAATAATAATAATAATAATAATGGCATTTTGTTACAAGGCCTTTAATTCAAGAATCTACCGCATTGAGATGTAGGATTACGTGTTTATTTTATTAGCCGAGTAAAACTTAAGATGATTGACTTTGATTAATAAACACATATTTATTAATCTAATAGGTTTGCAGGTTTCTAAAAGTCTTTTGTTGCGAACGCTGAGGTCGCATTGATTCTCACTGTGGAAAATAAATCAATAAATAAATCAATAAATCCTGAAACAGAGGCAATCTCCGCTCGCGCGGGCCGCTTCGTGAACACATCCAACCAACCCTCCGGTTCCTCCTGTGTGTGTGACGCACAGAGCCCCAGCCAGTCCGCTCGGAACCGTCCAGACCGGAGCAACATGCAGGATGGCGAGCGTGGAGACAGCCGCCGAGCACGAGCGCATACTGCGGGAGATAGAGAGCACCGACACCAACTGTATCGGGCCGACCCTCCGGTGAGTAGGTCTCTCCCGGCGGCTGTCCCCTGTCAGCCCCGCGGAGCCAGCCAGCCTGGCGGGGGCGCCCCGGCGGCTCGCGCAAAACTTTAACACACCTGCGTCCTTTATCGGACAGCTAAACTGGCTAACTTTAGCAAACATCAAAGCTGCGTTATTTACATCACCGGTGTTAAAGTCAAACTGTCACCAGGGGGCTGGGCTCATGTTTTAGACTCGGCTGTCTCCTCTGTAGCTTTTGTCTGCTGTTCTCCAGAAACTTGTCCATGGTTATTTCAACAACTTGCGCTAACTGTAGCTTTGGGAGCTAACTCATTGGTATTCTGCTCAGCGGCGTCAGGGGAGCTCGCAGTGGGGAAACGGGCTTTTTAAAAAGCCAGCCGTGTTGGCCATGTGTTTCTTGAGCTTGTCACTCGTTGCTCTTCCAGGCCGTTTTTGGGACGTTTTTTAATGTTTATTAGTAGTTAGCAGCGGCCACGGCGCTGCCCGTATCAGGGAGTGTCAAGTTTTGCAGCCTTGACAAACCCTCAATGAATGATAACTGAAGCTGGTGGCAAATCCTCCTCTGCTACGGTCATGACAGTATATATATATATATAAAACATTTTTTTTGACTCATTATCTGGTATGTTTTGGTCAAAATACTTGAAGAATGAAGAACTAAAACCCCCCTTTTAAACCATGTATTTACATTTCTGCTCACAGCAGCTGGAATTAGGGGGCGGGGTTAGCCTCGAAACCCCGCCCACCTCTTATCCCTCTTCTGGGTCTCTATTAAAAATCTGTATTATAGCTTTGTGCTGCTCCCTTCAGAGCTACCTAAGGTGTGGTAAAATGTGAAATTGGGTGGAGAAGGCACATATTTTTTTACATATCTCATGTCAGTGATGTCACAACAATATGCAAATTTGAACGACTCACAGGACAACGGTCCTCATTCATGACGTCTTTGTGAGTAGCCACGAATCAGAAAGACATTAAAAGTGTTTCTACACGTGTCACAAGTCACGTCACCATCACATCGTATGTTTTCAGGCCTGCTGCTCGCTACGTTCGAACAGTCTTCAGACTTACGTGGCCACAAAAAAAGAGAAGAGGCTGTTTGAAGTGGGACGTTTTGAGCTGATATCCGCCTCCAGACGAAGATGTTCAATTCTTTAACTAAAATGTCACCTTCAGTACAAGCCAGACTCTGAAAACTGAAACGACGCGATGCTTTCCGGTTTGTCATGTTGAGTTTTTGAACCGTGCCTCCGTTGCCGCTGCAAAAATAGACATGATATCAAGTGTCTTCTTCAGAAAGTGCCTTTCTTAATAGAGCGTGAGCGTCTGGCCGGCACCGATTGTCCAGAGAGGAAACGGCCAGTGAATGAAAGGGGGAAATGCAGCGGAGGAACTGGGCTATTCAGGGCTTATCAAAGGTGTGCATGTTTTCCCAGATGTTTTCCCTCTCATCCGTCTTTTCTGCTCCTAACAAGCAGCTGAAGCCTCATTGATTGTGGCGGTTTGCTGTTTTGGAGAAGATTCGATATAATTAACTCAAAGTGAGCGTACAGGTGAGATGTTTTCCTATGATTGAGGTATCAGAGGTGGTGCAGAAGACTCTAATAAACTTTAATATAATTCCATCAGTCAGTATCAGCGTGTGAAGACCAGCAGCTACATCCATTTAACGTTTCTACTCAGGCCAGTTGTTTTGCCTGATGGGGGGGTTTACGTGACGCCGGACTGGAGGCGGATCACGTAAAGGGTCTAGGCCCTCAAACAGCTTGACAGGTTTGTGTGACACCTCCAGCTGCCACATTCCTCCCCTCCGGAGGACGCTTGTGTGCGCCGGCAGCTGGATTATATTCGTCTCTCTGGTTCAGTTGCAGCGTGTTTCATCTTTTCCAGTTCCCCTTTGTGGTTCCCGGCGGTTCCTCTCAGCCAGCACGCACCGCCTCAAAATGCTGTGGGTCGATTTATATTTGGAGCTGTCAACTGGATCATCGGCTAAATTTAGCCGTGACGGATGCCCGATAGAGAAACTTTTAGAGGCAAATAAAACAGATGAAGGATGCAGCGATCGGCCGGAGGCGGAGCGGGTTGCCAGATTGGTTCCATCCCCTAATTTACCCTCAACCCGGCGGCTTAGGAGTCACAAGCCGGTGTTGTCCCGAGTCCTGATACACCAGAGGGTTGTGTCAGGATGTAGAAACCTACGCCAGTATGAGGAACAGTGATCCTTCTAGGGAAAAGCTTCAAATCATCCCAAACTGGCTGATTTTTTTTCATTCAGCACAAACATATACACAGAGCTGAAGGGTTATAATATACTTCCTTCTGTGTTGATCTGGAGAGGTGGGGCTGGGGAAGTAAATGTGTCGGCGTAGAAGCTCACAATACCGAGAATGCAGCTCAGAGGTCAGAATAATGCTGAGCGCTAGGTAGCTCGCTAGTGGCTGTCAATCAAAAGACTTCATCCCCTGATTCTGCATAAGTTTGTACCTTTATATGATTTTACCTGCTGTAATGCACAGTGCCATCTATGCTGTAATGCAGATGCGTCTATTTCTGCTGCACGGTTGGACATTTTCACCTGGGAGTTTATTGAGTTTAGTTGTGTTTTGGAGCCAGCTCCTAGTGGCCGGTCAGGGAACTGTGACTCTTCATTCGGCCACAGAGGAGGGGATGCTGGAGCTTTGTTTTACCTCAGATCCTCGCCAATCTAAGCCCCTCTCTGTTTAGTTTCATAATTTTTTCATTAATTGCTTTATTTTACGTTTCTTTTTTTGTTAAGAGGCTCACTGCTTTTCTTTTTTCATCATTGCACTGATGCACAGCTGGAAGCTGTCGTTGTTCGTTTTCTTCACGGCCCGAGGCTGCGATGAGCCTGAAGGTCGGAGGTCGACACAGTCAGCCAGCAGCATAGATTAGCAGCTGTTTTAACAGAATTACAGGTGGCGGAAAGTTTCCGTTCCATCTCCAGTCTTTCCTTCGTTCACTGAGAAGTGTTGCCGTATGGTGTTGGACCTGGTGATTGATTAGCCTTCGTATCTGTTTGATAGCAGAGTGTAGCTCTTCCATTACAGCCCTGTAGACCTCTGAATTCATCTCACTACTTCTGTTAGCAGTCACAAAGACCAGTGAGGCCGGTTCATTGGCAGCCACACCATAATACTACCTCCACCGTGTTTGACACACAAGATGTGCTTCATGTTCTTCTCCATGCATTTTTCATCCCATTATTCTGATACAAGTTTATCTTATGCAGTTAATTTATCACATCTTGATTTTTTTATTTTTTTTTTTTTTTTTACGAATCCATTGCTCTGGTCTATAAATGCAAAATTCATCAAACCTCCTGTCATCATCCAAATACTTCAGGACCTGACAGGAGTCTGATGGAGGTGACAGTGGGCATACTGGGTTGCATTTTCTTCTATTTCTTCTATTTCCATGAAACACAAAGGAAAAGTGTTTCCGGAATATTACACCTCTGAGATCAGACTTTGATATGGATTTAGAAGAATGTGTGGGATGCACCATCCTATCTGGGGTTCAGATAACATTTGTAACCACTGAATGAGATTAAAGTCTGGAGACTTTTATTTATCTGCTTTATTTTCCTTGTGTGCATCATACTTTTTTTCTCATCACGTAAACAGTTGCATGTTTCTATTCTTGTAATCTGGTCTTTAAAGCATAAAGACAAGTCTGAGAAACGTCTTACTTTCATTTTCATACCCTTTCATATGTGGTATACATCCATCCATCCATCCATCCATCCATCCATCCATCCATGAAGTTCTACTGGTCTTCTGGGTCTGCCTTCTGCTTGGACGGCTCTAAATGTTCTCACTAGATGTCCACCTCAGCTGGCTCCTCTCAGTGTGGGGGGGCAGTGGCTCTACTCGGTCCCTCCCACATGACCAAACCTCTTACCCTTTTTGCTCAGCTGCAACTGTCCAATGAAATCGTACACGGAGGCGGGGCTAATTCAAAGCACGTGGGTTATATACGGATGAAGAAATTTGATTGGTGGTCTCTTTCGGTCACCTTGTGACTGCAGGTGATGGGAGGAACATAGATGGACAGGTGAACGGAGTCAGTTCTCTTCACCTCAACAGACCGGTTCAGAGTTTGGACCACTGTAGACGTCGGACCGATCTGCCCGTCAGTCTTCCGGATCCGTTCCTTCCTCTATAGTGGACAGAACTCCAGAATACGTGAACTCCTCCACTTGAGGCGGTGGAGGGCGTTTTAAATGGTGGTGGTCCTGCAACCTTCTGTTGAAACGTAAAGGACTCTGCTGGCCACCGTCCTCCAGGACTCATTTCTGAGACTGAAGACTCTTCAACTAGTCGAGGAAAAAAAAAACCCAAACAGGAACGGGCTGGCAGTTACAGTCAACTATTGATGCATGTTTCCCTTCGCTGAGCAGGTCGGGGCTAGCTGCTAAATTCCTCCCCGACAGCAGAAGAAGTCAGGATAGCTGTAGCAGCTGGCTCGGCTCTAAACTCAAATACTTTTGCTCCGGCACTAAAAACTACATTTTCCTGCAGAGCCTTAGAAATGTGAGAAGAAACGGGTTCATGTAGCGTATTTGCAGACTCAGTTCAGTCTCCACCCGTCTCAGGGTTGGATATTTCACTGTTTCATTGCTTCAGTAACAAACTTTATTTGTGGTGTTTCTCTGTTTGCTGGCCCAATTAAATTCAGAGTTACCAAACAGAAGATTTATTTGTCCCGTTTGCCATTTCTGAATCTAAAGAGAGTCCAAATAGATCTGCAAGTGTACTCCGTCACTCTTGGAGGAAGCGCTTCCATCACTGTCTTTTACATTCGTTGGACTTAATAATGTGATTTATTTGTATTTTTGAGCACGTGTCTGTTCAGAAGTAAACTAAGACGGGTGATGACACCCAAACACGAGGTCCAACATCGGGCGCAGAGTCTGTTTCTGTCTCATTTCTCTGTTTTCAGTCTCCTCCCTCGTCCTCGTGTCTCTGTCTCAACAGTCGATGAGGGAGTTCATGTTTCACTCATCAGCGTTTCAGCCCTGATAGGACTTTACGGCCCGCAGACCGGCGGCTCCCAGATCAGAGGTTTGAACGAACTACAGAGATGTTTGGATTTTAAAAGTAGGGGTGATGACAGACCGACAGCGGTTACACGTTTGAGAGCAGGTCTAAAAGTGTCAAAACAACAAAGCGGTACTTTGGTCATCCAGTCACAAGTTATGATTAATGGTTATTACATGGACAACTATGCACATAGCCTGTGTTTAGGTGATTTGTAGTATTACCTCTAAATGCTGGGTAGCAGTGCGACTCTTTCTGCAGCGCTGTAGCCTGCAGCGCTCAGCTTTCTTTTATATTTACTCCCTTTATGTACCTCAGACATGGCAACGGAGCAGATGAGGCGCATCTTATGTTAGCTGGAGCTAGGGGTGAGTATTGGCAAGGACCTCGCAATACAATATGTATCATGATACTTGGGTCACAATACGATATTATCAAGATATATTGCGATATTCTACCCAGTTAATATCAAAATTTAAAGTAGAGATGAAAAATCAAGTTGCTGTATATGTTCATCAGATGATATTGATCATTCAGAGGACAAACTGAGTCAAAACTAGTGTTTTTGTACATTTAAGTAACCATTAGGGATGTTCCTGGCGACTAATTTCCCTGTCGACTAAACGGAAATTTTAATTAAGACGAGTCTAAAAAAAAAAGGAAAACACACAGAAAACAGTGAAATTTAGCACAATTTATTAAAACATCGAAACAGCAACATTAGCTTCTTGAAGCCTTTCCCTTCCACAAAGTTAAGTAGAAGCATATCTTGCGAAGTCATTATCGTGATGAGCTGTGTTATCCTCTCAGACCGGACGGGAGAACACGTCTCCAGGTAAACAATGTCAAATCGGCCTGAGTGTGGCTAGCACCGCTAGCATCAGCACCGCTAGCATCAGCACCCGTCGTCTCGTGCAGATTAACGTCCAAATGCTTGAGTTGAATGTGGTTGCGCATTGCTCCAGTCGAGTGATTGTATGCCAGTTGTTTCTGACACAGTCTACATACTACCTTGTTTTCATTTTCTAGATTAAAGTACCGCCAAACCACGCTGGTTTTGCGAGACCATCTTCCCATCGTGCCGTTTTAAAACTCCAGTCTACTCGAGCATTGCCGCGGAGAGGAGGACTGCTGTCTGACGGCTCTGTAGCCCCGACTAGTGGCGGGAGGCTGTATGACAGTTAAACGGCCTTGTACATGAATAAAACACAAATTGGTTTAAATGACTAATATTTCTGGTGTCGACTAGTAAGTGAGCGGACGTTTAATCGTTTAGACGACTAATTGCGCGCATCCCTAGTAACCATTACAACATACTTGACAGCATTGTAAGTTACAATGCTATGTTGGATTTGAGTCGGTCCGCTTCAGCCACTCTGACCGCCTCTACTACAAAAATGGCACTGCGCCGCACAGCAAAGTGGCTCTACGGCGCCATCTACCGAAGTGGAGGTGCGGAAGTGGTACAGTATTCACAATGCGTCTAATACATGAATTTTCCTAAAAAATAGCTGAAAAATCGATATTATATTGGGCGGCCGAAAATCGTGATATATTGCCAAATCGATTTTTTTTCACACCCCTAGCTGGAGCTCATGAACGTGGAGCAACAGTCATTTGTTTTTACTGACATTGTAGCGATCCGTCAGTCTACCTGCCATGAAAACGGCGAAGTAGTCGTAGCAGGAAGTACGGAGATGACGCCAAGCGGACCAGTCTTGTTTGTCGTGGTCCCAAAGTCTAGAAACGTTAGCGTAGAGGTGCACGTCAGGCTAGCGTAGCTCACAGAACAGGGCTCTATTCATTTATACTTTATTTTGGTCATTTCAGGTTTAGAAGTTACAAACTAATTCCATAGTTGAGGCCCTCCCCGAGTAGGGGTGTGAAAAAAAAAATCGATTTGGCAATATATCGCGATCTTTCGGCCGCCCAATATAATATTGATTTTTCAGCTCCTAATATGAATTTTTTCAAAAACACTAATAATAAACAATAAACAGGTTGTTTTGAAGCAAATAGTTTTGACTGAATTTGTCCTCTGAATGATCAATATCATCTGATGAACATATACAGCAACTTGATTTTTCATCTCTACTTTTAATTTTGATATTAACTGGGTAGAATATCGCAATATATTGCGATATCGTGATAATATTGCATCATGAACTAAGTATCACAATACTTAGTTGTCCGAGTAGAATGAGTAGAATATCGCAATATATCGTGATATCGCAATACCGTGATATTATCAGATCGTGAACCAAGTATCATGATACATATTGTATTGCGAGGTCCTTGCCAATACTCACCCCCACCCCTGAGTCTGGTTCGGCTGAAGGTTTATTAGACGTTAACCAGGTTGGGTACCTCGACCGGTGCTGCCACCCAGTGGTTTCGGTACCAGTTCGAATGAACTGAACCATGAGTCAGCGATTCGTCGTCTGCTGATTGATGGATCGGCTTGTTGTTGTATCTGAATGTGCCACATTTTTAACATATTTGTTTTTATCTGTGGCGCTGACGGTCTTATCAGTTGTCTCGGTTGGTGCAGGAAGGTTGGATTTCTGGTGACTGCAGTAACTTTAAACAGCTGCCGGTGTGAGCTGAGCTCCACCCTGCGTTTAACTGCGTTTAACTGTGTGCAGCTGGTGAGTTTTGGCACATTTAGCCATTAATAACAGGGAACACTTATGTGTGTGTGCGCTCATTCTCCATCTGTGTGTGTGTTTTCCCTGCCAAAAGAGCATGGAAGAAGCTGATTTCTGATTGGCTGGCAGGTGTTTGACGCCGCTGACGTCGCGTTTGAGAGTTCAACAGCAGATGTTTGCTCCTTCAGTGTGTGTTTTCCAGCCGATGGCTGGACTCTCCTGGTGCTGGGAGACGGAACAACCAGCCACGACCTCGCCCTGCTCGCCCGGCTCGCCCTGCTGAGTCACCGGCTGGGACCTGTGGAGACACACAGGCGTTCATTCACACTCATGATCTTATAAGTGGGTTAAGATCCTATTTAGTCAGCTGTCGAGCCGTAAACAAAGAGACTCCGTGGGTGGATAATCTGTGGACACATTTATACGAGCAGCGGTCTATACGACTGGTAGAAATGGTCTCGGTCCTTAAGTTCAAGTCCTTCTTCCTTCCCTTCTGCCATCCTCTCCTCCTACAACCCTGCGTCCCGTACTGTTAGTTTAAGGAGGACGTGATGCTCGATCCATTAGGCATAATGAGGACGTTGTGTTTATGTGTTTCATCTACTAGTGTGTGTAGCTCTTCCAAGGAAGTTCAGTCCTTTCTAGAAAATAACCTTACTATGAAGGAAACGTATTCCTCTCCTGTATTAGGCATATGAGGGTTTTCGGCTGCCTAATATAATATCGATTTTTCAGCTCCAAATATAGATTTTTTTTTAAAGGAAAATTTTATTCTATTTATTTTTTTTTAATTTATTAAATGTGGAAAAACACTAATAATAAACAATTAATAGATTGTTTTGACACTATTTGTACTCTGAATGATCAATATCATCTGATGAACATATACAGCAACTTGATTTTTCATCTCTACTTTTAATTTTGATATTAACTGGGTAGAATATCGCAATATATCGCGATATCGTGATAATATCGCACCATGACCCAATTATCATGATGCATATCGTATTGCGAGGTCCTTGCCAATACTCACCCCTAGTGGAGGACAAAAGGACAGATAAGGACACTAACAAAAGACACAAGGCAGACAGTGATGATGTGGTGTGTGTATATGTGAGTTGTGTGGTGCATATAGATGAATGTGTGGTGGTTTCAGTTGTGATTAGGGGTGTGAAAAAAAACGATTTGGCGATATATCGCGATTTTTGGCCGTCCGATATAATATCGATTTTTTTTTTTCAGCTCCTAATATTGATTTTTTTAGAAAAATTCATTCACTCACTTAAATGTGATTCAGGCTGCGCGGCACGAGGGAAACATGTAGCATGTGTCACCGTTGAAAACAGATATCCAAAACGAACCAATGCTTCACTATAGAGCTGAGCGATTTTATTGATTATGCGATATATATATATATCGATATTTTATCAAGTATCGAGTATCGATTTTTCAGCCGCGGCTATCAATATTCTAAGCTTCTTTCAAAACCCCCGTGTCCCACCTTTAAAAGAAATTTTAAAAAATCGATTTGCCAATATATCGCGATTTTCGGCCACCCAATATAATATCAATTTTTCAGCTCCTAATATTGATTCTTTTCAAAAACACTGATGATAAACAATAAATAGGTTGTTTTGAAGCAAATAGTTTTGACTCAATTTGTCCTCTGAATGATCAATATCATCTGATGAACATATACAGCAACTTGATTTTTCATCTCTACTTTTAATTCTAATATTAACTGGGTAGAATATCACAATATATTGTGATTGGACTTCCCTCCAGACCCAACAGGAGCCGTCCAGCCTGGTTAACCCTCCCACCACCACAACCCAGGTCAAGGCGATGACTAGGGTGCGTGTTAGTAACAGGAGCCGGGGGGAGGCGGGGCTTAACGGAGGGCGACTCTGGTCTGGATGCCGTCCACTGGCCTGCCAGGGGAAGTGTCTTGGACCCGTCTCATCACGGGGGAGACCTTGGCAGGGCCAGGACTCGCTGTAGAAGTGGAACCTCTTGGGTGGATCTCTGGGTGGAGACGTATTATCAGCCTCAGACGGGAGGCTGGATGTGAGTTTCCAGCTGTGGCATGTGACAGTTACGTGTTGGGAAACTCAGCCAGCAGCTCCAGCTGCCTCCTGGTGGCTTCAGTGCAGTCATTCATTTGTTTCATTTGGGGAAAGAAGGGGGGGGACTGTCCATCACTTAAAGCTGGCCTCTGTAATTTAAGAATACAAGAACATGGTGTTTATCTCCTTGTCCATACTCTGTTTTACTTTCTCTTTATCTTCATCTGTGCATCAACCTGGTTCGTAGGCACCGAGTTTTCCCACAAGTTGTGGCTCCTTTAAGGGACTTTTTGGAAGCAGAAGAAGGTTAAACAACTGTATTTTACTCTTTGAGGATTTCTTTCAGACCTGTAGAACCAGAACAGTATCGATTGTTTTTGTGTAGTCAGTTTTAGATGCTAGAGAGCTGGAATTTCACATCTTAAATTGAGCTTTAGAAGTTCATGATGGTAAAAGTTTTGTATGATTTATATCCAGAGAGACCACTCCTCTCATCTCCTCTCATCTCCTCTCCTCTCCTCTCCTCTCCTCTCCTCTCCTCTCCTCTCCTCTCCTCTCCTCTCCTCCTCTCCTCTCCGGTCCTCTCAGGGCATGAAATTAGAATTTTTTCCAAGTAGCCCCTGGTTACCAGGTTTTTGAGGTTGGTAGCCAGCTAGCAATTTAGGTCGCCAGCGTTTTTCGTCGCCCCATACGCCCCCGTAGACGGCTGACATCATCATGGACGCTCCCAGCACGTTCAGCAACTTCAGCCAGCTCTTTTGTTTCATGTGTGCCATTATTGGACAAACTGATCAATCAGGAAGTAGTGCAGCTGTGCAAAAAGCCACATTGACATAATGTGAACATTCATTCTTGCCTAAATGAAAACACAAAAGGGGTATACATGACGAGTAATTATTTGAAGGGATTTGCATATTTTTTGTTAATTTAACATTGCTTGTATTTACATTTACATTTGATTTTCATTCCACACATTGTTTTCATTTCATATTGCTCTTCTTTTACAGTTTTTCATCTCATTTCCGTGACTTTTCTTTACTCTTTTAATGACTTGTACTCATTTGTAGCAGACTTTGCATTCTTTGTGACTGTTTTGGAAGGAGTGTATTTGTGGACTGGTCCAGAGTAGTTTATTTTACATGAGAGAAGAGCACAATCCTATTCTCTGTAACAATCTTTTTTTTTTTCTTCGCGTGCTGTCACTCATCGGATGTCACACACTAACCTGGCGACATCTTCCACCTACAGTACCTGTAGTAGCTGCTGCTGTGGCAGTTATCGCGAGGCAAGTGACAGATCTCAGATTGGGAATGTTTTTTTTTTTTTTTTTTTGTTTTACTTCGCCCGATGCGGTATTATTATTTTTTAGTAACGCAGGTTAAAATACGAGAGATTTACGGGAAAAATACTAATACGGGAGGATGGTGGGAGAGAAGAGTAAAACGGGATACTTGACAGTAGTGCTGGGCGATATGGAAAAAAATCATAAATCACGATATGGACTATTTTATATCACAATAACGATATATATCACGATATACCATAATAAAGTATGTTTTCAGTCATTCTCTGAAAAGTTTGACAAAAATTTCATTGCTTACTTTTCAACTTTATTTTGAAAGGACATTTAGCTGAACTGTCACAAACATACATTTTAGTGCAGCAAAAACAGGTAGGTACAGAGGTACAGTAGCTTTCACATTTTTTTAAAGTGCACAACAGTTTCTGAGAGGAAAAACATATTTTTGCACTGAAGTTTAGCTGTAAAAAATAAACACAAATTATTTTTCAACTTTCTGAAATCTGTAACCTTGTAGTGCAAAGTTTGCAAACCAATATAAAGTGTCTAAAGTAAACATCAGGGTTGAAGAGAACTCTGTTTAAGGCATTAACCATGAATAAAAGTGCAAACATAAAAGGCTACTTTGTAGAAGTAGATATGTTTCTATCAAATTTATCGTTGCAGGTTATTTAATTACATATTTGCTGTAATAATTGATAAAATTAGGTTAGAAACGATAGAAACGATAGAAGAGAAATGGCACGATATACACTTTTATATTGTCCCCACGATATGTATCGTCATATTACCCAGCACTACTTGACAGGTTTGATTTACAAGCATGAAAGCGCATTTTATTCTGTTTCCATGATGCTTACTATGAAAACTAATATAATTTCTTTCTTGTTAACTATTCTGTTGTGTATTTTTATGAGATTATTTACCAAAATGATCCATTTTGCTGTGGAGTAGATTCAGTGATACATTTTTGCATTAATCCGTCTTTAGTTTTGTCCATCCATCAATCTCTGGGTTAGGGGCATGTGTAGTTATGACTTCCAGCAAATGTGCACCCTAAACATGGCCACTTTTCGCCAAATAAACTTTGTTTCTAAATTATATGTTTGCCTTGGGGACACATGACAAATGTGGAGAAATCATAGAAAAGAAAAGGTTTTTTTTTCTGAGTTGATGGTGGATTTTGTGGCCCTCGCCACTGGCGACAAGGCAGAAAAAAACAGTTGAAATGGTCAAATTTTGGTCGCATTTGACGACCAGTTAGTCGCGATTTTATGCCCTGCCTCTGTGCTCTGCTCCTCTCCTCTCCGCTAACATGCTCATTGACCCACGCAGGGAAATAACTTATTGTTTAGAGAATCCACAAAGGAATCAAGTGGGAACTTTCCACTTTTAGCACCAGTAAGGGATGCGCCACAACTGTCGCTGTCTATAAATAAATACGGCTAAGTTAAAGTGCATTCCTACAACTCATCCAGATGATTCTTTTAGTCACTAAGATGAAAATTAAACATGATCCTTCCAATTCAAAGTGGAGTGATTTTTTTTAGGATCGGTCTTTCTGAAGGACTGAACTTGGTTGTACATCAGCTGCAGACATGTTTCTGCGCAGCCCTGTGATTGTTTGTGTCCAGATAAAGCTCATACTGGCGTCAGACCTGCTTTCTATTGTCCAAGCTGGGCATTTCCTGGTCAGCTGGAGGAAGGGTGGGGGGGGTCCTGGCTGTACACAGGTGTGTGTTGTTTTAAAGACAGGAAGAGCTGAGGTCCCTGTTACAGAGAGGGATTCCCCACAGACCCACACATGTGGGTTCAAGTCTAATGAGCTGTTAGTTTATTTTCAGCTGAAGCTGTCAGACGTTTCCAGGCTGCAGGTTTAAGGCCTCGTGGTCGACAGCAGCGACTCCTGAGGATGCTGCTGCTTTAAGTATTTTATGTCACAACTACAGGGGAATTTTACATTATCAGAGGAGCAATGTGTAGCCAACCATCTGGCTCTTCAGGTCTGTGCTGTACCTTATCAGGTGAACACGATCGGGTCACGAGTACGTGGGTGTTTGGAGGATGTGGAAGTGCCAGACTGCTTCTTTTTCAGTTTTATTTATAGTACTTTTCGCTCCTTGTTGATCAGCAGTGCTTTTTTCCCCCCATCAGCAATTGACCCCCGGCTGTTTGAGTGACAGGTGGCTGCTCTCCATCCTCAGGTAGAGCCCCGCCCCCTCATATAAGGTCTGTCCTACAGCTTTGAGCTGCTATGCAGACATACATTTGGAAAAAATTAACACTTAAGCTAGTGCTGGGCGATATGACGATACATATCGTGGGGACGATAGAAAAGTGTGTATCGTGCCATTTGTCTTCTATCGTTTCTATCGTTTCTAACCTAATTTTATCAATTATTACAGCAAATATGTAATTAAATAACCTGCAACGATAAATTTGATAGAATCATATCTACTTCTACAAAGTAGCCTTTTATGTTTGCACTTTTATTCATGGTTAATGCCTTAAACAGAGTTCTCTTCAACCCTGATGTTTACTTTAGACACTTTATATTGGTTTGCAAACTTTGCACTACAAGGTTACAGATTTCAGAAAGTTGAAAAATAATTTGTGTTTATTTTTTATAGCTGAACTTCAGTGCAAAAATGTGTTTTTCCTCTCAGAAACTGTTGTGCACTTTAAAAAAAATGTGAAAGCTACTGTACCTCTGTACCTACCTGTTTTTGCTGCACTAAAATGTATGTTTGTGACAGTTCAGCTAAATGTCCTTTCAAAATAAAGTTGAAAAGTAAGCAATGAAATTTTTGTCAAACTTTTCAGAGAATAACTGAAAACGTACTTTATTATGGTATATCGTGATATATATCGTTATCGTGATATAAAATAGTCCATATCGTGATATATGATTTTTTCCATATCGCCCAGCGCTAACTTAAGCCTATCATTCCCCTGCAGCAAGTGATACACGCTGAGCTTGTACATCCATACTGTGGCACGACTGGGAAAAAAAGAAGTGAGAAGCAGAGCTTCTTTAAATATCTCCTCATGAATAATATGAAATACAGCAGAGACGGACATTTTTCTTGACTGTCACGTGATGCAAATAACCGATTAAACTAAAATCATGACCTACGCTGTGACCTTGACCAGCTGGGCCTTTAGCTGCTGAATCTACTTCCTGTATAACTGCCTCGTCATTATTCTGTCTTCTGTAGGACTTTTAAAGGGCATAAAATCAAGACTAACTGGTCGCTAAATGCGACCAAAATTTAACCATTTAGACTGTTTTTTTTCTGCCTTGTTGCCAGTGGCGACGGCCACAAAATCCACCATCAACTTGGAAAAAAAATGATTTTTTTCTATGATTTCTGCACATTTGTCATGTGTCACCAAGGCAAACATATCTAAATAATTTAGAAACAAAGTTTATTTGGCGAAAAGTGGCCATGTTTTGGGTGCACATCACATCAAAATGTGCTTTCATGTGTTACCGTACGGCCTCTGGTCTCTGAACCGTAGTAGGGAAACCGCCGTACTGTGCTATTCCAGGCTCGTGACGAGCGGCTAACACGCTAGCTAAAAAACGAAAGAAAAAGTCAGGTTTTCTCTGCTTGGAACGGCACTTTATTCAGGAACTGATAGCGTTACACAGTCTGTCAACGGAGGATGTAAATCCATAACACTCGACCGCTGCTCATGCTCACTTCACTTGCTCCGTTCAGCCGCCCGCACCTCACAAACTACATTACCCATCAGGCTACTCTCCTTCTTAAAGGGCCAGGCTGGCTTACAACACTTGCTTGAAAATGCTTCTGAAATGTAGCGGTAGTGGGCGATAATAGGGGTTTTTCATATCCAATCTGTCAAAACTTTTCTATCACCATATATACGTTATATAGATAAACCCACAAGCTATTATTGATCATATTGACATTGACAAATTCAAAAACCTGGTAGCCAGGGGCTACTTGGTAAAAATTCTGATTGTATCCCCTGTTTTAAAGTGCCGTTGCAGTGGTCTGGCTGCCTCCTCTTTTCTTTTTCTGAATGATGATAGTTATTAAGTGCTTCAGCTCCACAAATGTTGAATAAAATGTACAAAAATAAAAGAAATGGCAGAAACATTCCTGAAAAACTGCCTGTTTTATGTAGGTCTGGGGCTGTCCCCTTGGACTCATCTGTTAACAGCACCGGCAGCTCCCAGCTGTGGACTTTGGAAATGTACTGAAATGTGAAGCAGGCTGAAAAGTGCTCCAACGGCGCCCCTTAGTGGACATTCCTTGTAGCTGCAGCCATGTGGACTGAAAAGCTGGCAGTTTTAGAAGCAAGACTTTTTGTTCTTGGATTTTCTCCTCCTTCTCTCTCTGACTTTGTTTTCAGTCATTACCCTGAAACATCTCTCACAGGGATGAAGAAGAGACTGATGTCAGAGTTAGAGCTCCAAACCGTCAGCGGCTGGGAAAAGTTCAAAGGTAAGCACAGGTGTGAGAAGCGTCCTGATCGTCCTCCTGTCCCTGCAGGTCGGTGTATGACGGCCAGGAACATGGCCTGTTCATGGAGAAGCTGGACGCTCGGATCAGAAACCACGACCGAGAGATCGAGAAGATGTGCAACCATCACTTCCAGGGGTTCGTGGACTCCATCACAGAGCTGCTCAAAGTCCGAGGAGAGGCGCAGAAGCTGAAGGTAAAGAATAAAAGAGGTGGATGTACGAGGACGTAAGATTTTAAACCTTCTTGAATCTGTTTATCATTTCTGTCTCAGAGTCAGGTGACTGAAACCAACAGGCGTCTTCAGGAGGATGGAAAAGAGGTTTGCAGATTTTTAAAGAACAAATAAAAAAGTCTTCTGTCCAATCAGGAAGCTTCCTGACTGCTTGTCGTCTTCACAGCTCATCACTTCCATGGAGGAGCTGAAACAGTGTCGAGTGCAGCAGAGAAATATCGCCACCACCATCGACAAACTGACGCACTGCCTGCCAGGTAGCACGAAGCCGCTAGCTTTAGTTTGCTAACTATTACGCTCTACCTCATGTTCGGATCAGCAGTTTTCCCTATAATAAGTAACCGCTTAACACACGCATATACCTAAACATACACAAAAAAACAAAAGCCAAAAAAGTTTGAGTTGTGGTGGAAATGTCACAGCTTGTTAGTTTAATCAGATGGAAAACATGGCAAGCTCAGAAACTTTTCATCAAAGCTATCAAACAAAAACCTATTTGATATCTCACATCAACTTTAAATAAGGTGCATTACTTATTTATAAAAAAATAAGTAATGTACATAATATATGCCGTATTTGCTGTTTGTACATAGTGTTGTTTACAACTTTTTTCTACTGTATATATTGTTCCTCTTCTGTTTATATATTGTTATTTTGCTGTGGTAACGCACAAATTTCCCCGTCGTGGGATCATCAATATGTTATCTTATCTTAAGTATATAAAAATATAAAAAAATATATAAAAAAAATATCAAAAATACATAAAAAATGATTTAAAAATATAAAGGCTCCTTGAACTGATGGAAATACATGACAAACAAACTGAAAAAGTGCATTCCTGAAGTTTACAAAAAATAAATATACATATAGAAAATTAATGCACTGACACAAGTTTGATTCAAACATTTCTGCCTTCTACCCATTTCACCTTTGTCTGTGGGTCATCTTTGGCTATTTTTTTTTTTATTTTTATTTTCCAAAAGCCTCACCGATGTGTGTAAGTCCCTGTGAATTCTCGGCTGCTGGCTTGCTCATGTTAGCGTTAGCTCACGTTAGCGTTAGCTCACGTGAGCGCGATTTCAAAACTTTAAAAAGCGATGGTTACGTTTCAGATGGCTAATTAAGTTTGACGTATTAAAGCTTGTGCTTTTTTTCCTCCTCATGGAATTCACTTGCATTTGTCACAAATAACCAGCAAACTATCTTCTTCAAACTAAAGAATCTACAATCGCCACCATGTTTGTGCAGGCGCATTGTGTAACGTAAATTCCTCCGTTCCCTCGTTCGCTAGTCGTTCTTTCAGTCTTTTCTATTTTTATGTGTAACATGTGGGAAAATACTGCAAATATCAATTAAAGTCAGCAAACTACCAAAATTATGACCGAGTTAACAAGTTGTTTTCTGGCATGAGGGGGTATTCTTGATTTTCCTGATTGAGAAATCGTTTTTTCTGATTATGCCGACGTTACTTGAACGTAACATTCACTGCCGGTTATTCGGGTTTTCAGAGGGAGCGAGGCACTGCTGTGTTGACAAAAATATATATGCTATCGGGGTTATTCGTGATATCGGACTTATTGAAATGATGTCATAATCTCCTGTTATTATTGTAATAATAATTATCGTACACCCCTAAATGTTAGCGACATTTGTAAGCACAGCGAGCCTGTCAGAAACATGGTCCATAAGAAGAGCCTTGATGCCCTCGATAGTGGCGGAGCGTTAACTGGAACAGAACAAACGGCGCTGACAGGTAACTCTACTCATCTTTTTTCTTTCTTAAGAAAGTACTGATGTTTTGCCCTGTTTCTCTTTTTTTTTTGTAATCTTCAGTTCTGGAGATGTACAGCAGGCTACAGGAGCAGATGAGGGCCAAAAGGTACGTTACTTAGCGCTTCATACAAATATAATTACCGTTTTCATTTCACATTCAACATCTTACCTGAAATTGTTCAGCATTAAACCTTTGCTTGCATTTAATATCTATTTATTTATTTATTTATTTATTTTATTCAGAGAGGGTTGTCCATAAATTTTAACCTGATAATCCAGTGTCACAAAAAAAAAGATAGAACGCTGACCCGCTGCAACGTCTAGTTTTAATATGACCAACAAATGCCGTGACCTCCACTGGAGTCGGTTGTCTTAACGTCCAACCAGCTCCTAAACTGGTCCACGTTAAAGAGGTCACTGCGTCAACCAGACCAACTAAAAGTCATGACGGTCTGAAGAAAGCACTAGACTAAAAAAAACCTAAAAATAAAACTACGTCAACGAGCAGTAGGATTACGTTTTATTATTTATCCATTGGTTTCCTACAGCAGTGCGGCAGAATAAACGCCGTCTTCCAGCCCAGTGGTTCTTGGTAGAAGTTAAAGGGACCATTAAATGATGTTTTGTTTGAGGTTGTTCACTGAGCAGGGTGTAGCACTCTAATCTGCGATATGATACACGATATTTAGCTCACAAAAATATCACAGAATTGATAAAATTGCTAAGCGGTTTGGGCAGTATTGAAGAAACTGAAGCATTGATGGTTCAGTATGTAGCCATCTGAGGCTGTGAAAGGAAAAATCGATTGGCGAAAGACCATCAGTTGAGCCTAAATTGTCTTGTTTTCACTGCAGTGCCTCGAATACAATTCATTTTACAGTTGATTTTTAAATCTCATATTTTAAACAATTATATATTAGGTATCGGGGGCTCCGGCTCCCGTTTCTAATTCCGCGAAAAATAAGGGATCCCTGTAATGACAAGAGAGGTCCGTCTATAAATGTTCCTGGAGCACAGTGGGAGGGAAAAAAGTCTGCAAATACTTCTTGACGTTTGTTAGGAATCCTCTAAAAGCTCCCCGTTAATGAGCTACAACACAAACCGAAGAGATCAGCAGTTCTTTGAGGGTCGGGTCCAAACAAGAAAACACAAAACAGAACTTGCACATAATCAAAACCGTTAGCGGAGGAAGGACGAGGGCCGAATTAAAATTAACAAACGAGGGACCGCTCAGACCAGACCGAGAGGTATGCACGATCCGATGTCCTCCGATCTGAGCCGACGTCAAGGAACCTAATAGAGGGATAAAAACCAGTCCCATAATGAAACAACTAAACAGACATCCCAGTAAAAGCTCGGCCAGGAATAATCAGGACGCTTCCTGAAGAGAAAACGGAGACAGAGCAAAGGTCATCACCTGAGAGAAATGTTAAAACGCTGTTACGACATAAACGTCCAGGCTGGTGAAAGATCCAGTCTGGCCGGTTATATTCTCTATTCCAGCCACTAGATGGAGCCGTAGCGCCGCAGACGGCGCCGCCGCCGCCGCCGGCTCCTCTGTATGCTTTTCCCTGCTCGCCCTGGCCCTGACCTGCAGATGGGAGTCTGGTCGCTCATAAATTAGTCGTTTTGTTTGTGTTTTTCCTTCTTGGGCTTGTCCTGCGGCTGCTGCTCTCTCAGAGAGCAGGAAGAGGTCAGCCAGAAACCCAGCGCTCCTCGAGAGAGAAAGTGTGCTGGGGAGATGAAGTGAGGTGAAATGTTTTGGTTTGGTTTTTTTTTTTTTTTTTTTTTTTTTTCCTCGAGGTGCACTGGAGTGTGTTTGTTTCCCTGCGTGCGACTGCATGTGATGTGTTTGTCTTTGCGTGTTCTGGTGGGTTGCTGTTAGTTTTTCCCCCGTTTGTCTCTCGCCGTGACCAGAAATTCACGTGTTTACTGCGTGTACACACAAGAATCATTAGACGTGCACTGGCTTCGACCCAGAGAGGAAATTCCAGGCAGAAACCCATGTGGCGCTGCAGCAGCCGCCGCCCCCTTTCCAAACGCTGTCGTCTCTGCAGGTACTACCCCGCCCTGCGGACGCTGGAGCAGCTGGAGCAGACGTGCCTCCCCCGGGCGGGCCGGTACCGGTTCTGCTCCATCATGGCGGACAACATCCCCAAGCTGAGGACGCAGATCCGGGACACGGCCATGTCCCAGCTGAGGGACTTCCTGGAGAGCATCCGGAAACACTCGGACAAGATCGGGGAGACCGCCATCAAGCAGGTAAGACCAACACGGCGTCGACTGTGAGATGACATCACGCGGCATCATCGGTAGGTAACGCCGCTGAGCTCTCAGAAGACGGGATAGATGGAAACTTTATCGACAGTTGAACATCTGGGCTCCATACAGTATGCAGCACTTTGTTCTGGGAACATGGGAATTTACGCTACACCTTGAATGCAGCCTGCAGCACAGCGTACTGATCACAACAAACATGGCGGCGATGGAATGGAACTTGGTTAAAGTTTCAGAAGAAGATAGTTTGGTGGTTATTTGTGATGAATCCACCGAGTGAATTCTACGAGGAGGGAAGCACAAGCTTTAATACGTAAAACCTGATCAGCCACCTACAACATAACAATCACTTCCATGGGGTTTTGAAATCGCGCTAATGTGAGCTAACGGAAGCTAATGCTAACGTGCGCAAGTGAGCAGGAGTCTCCCCTCCCTCTCTCCCTCAGTCCTCTCATCTAAAGCTTCTATGAGATTAAAAAATAAAAAACAAAAAACTACTGAACCTCATTACTTTAATTAAAGGTATTAATTTAAATGGAACCACAAGTCCAAAATCTTCTTTAAAATGTCATATCAAATAGCTTTGTTTGATAGCTTTACGAAAATGTTTGAGAGGCTTGACAATAGTTTTTCATTGGAAAAAAATAAATATCTGTTCATTTAAAGAGTCAAACATCAATTTGTTTTCAAAAACAGTTGATCTTAGGTATATGTGTGTGTTATCGGTATCGGCCTTAGGAGCTGAAAGTTGATCGGTTTTAAAAAACAGTATGATCCCTTATTTTGTGTGTGTGTGTGTGTGTGTGCACGTGCTGACCTGCCAGTGATCGTTTCGTCCGTACCTTTCGCTCGTCTTGCGCACCTGCGCTGATGCGGACCGTACAGTGTTGATGGCTTGTTTATCTGCCACAGTGGGTTGTTGTTCTTCATCAGGCCTGTCTGTTAATCAGAAGCAGCCTGCGTGTGCGCATGTATGTGTGCGCATGTATGTGTGTGCGTCTGTGGTTCGACTGCCAGTAAACAAGTATTTCGTTGCTCCAGCAGACGCCGCGGCTCATCAGTGCACACGCAGAAGCTTCCTCTGGCTTTTCCAAGTCCAGCGAAGCTGAATGCGTGCGTGTCTGTTGGGGTGTGTGTGTGTTTTCTTTTTTTTTTTTTTTTTTTTGTGTGTGTGTGTGTGTGCCCTTGTGGTGTCCATACCTCAAATTTGAGCTTTGTTTATTTGCCTGCCTCCATTTTTTTTGGGGGGGTGGGGGACGTTCCAAGGAGCTGCAGGATGGAGGGAGGCAGTGGGAATAAGGAAGGAGCTATTGTTGACACACAGACGAGTGGATGGAAACTCGAAAAAAAAAAAAAGGTTCCACACTAATTAAAAAAAAAAAAAAAATTACAACCTCTTTTGTAAATACTTTCTGATTTGAACTTGGAGCGACGAGTGAATCATCACATTAGCCTTGCGGTCAGGGAAAATAACCCAGTTTCTCTGTTGACAGTGTTCCACTCATTTAAATCTGAGGAAATACAGAATATTTTCCTTTTACTCAACGTGAACAGTGAGACCTTTGTCAGCCTGGTTGTTTTAATTGCCTCCAAAAGCAGAAATTAAAACACTTTTTTACAAAAATGGCTTCAGTTTTCTGTTCATTTTTCTCTGTTATTTGTCAGATTTTGAGCCAAAGCTGAAACTATTGACCTTCATTAGACAGACAGAAAGATTCGTTGTGGTGTTTTGGATCTGAGCTGGTGGAACAAAACATGTTTTAGTGGACGGGTGACTGTTATTAAAGCTGTCCACCTCCACCAGCGTTGACCTCCAATATAGACGTCTCCACCTGTCTATATAGACGTCATCCCAGCGTTGACCTCCACCTGTCTATATAGACGTCATCCCAGCGTTGACCTCCACCCTGTCTATATAGACGTCAATCCCAGCGTTGACCTCCACCTGTCTATATAGACGTCATCCACCGGCGTTGACCTCCACCCGTCTATATAGACGTCATCCCGGCGTTGACCTCCACCCTGTCTATATAGACGTCATCCCGTTGCGTTGACGTCATCCCAAGCACCTGTCTATATAGACGTCATCCCAGCGTTGACCTCCACCTGTCTATATAGACGTCATCCCAGCGTTGACCTCCACCGTCTATATATGTCATACGTTGACCTCCTATATAGACGTCATCCAGCGTTGACCTCCACCTGTCTATATAGACGTCATCCCAGCGTTGACCTCCACCTGTCTATATAGACGTCATCCCAGCGTTGACCATCCACCTGTCTATATAGACGTCATCCCAGCGTTGACCTCCACCTGTCTATATAGACGTCATCCCAGCGTTGACCTCCACCTGTCTATATAGACGTCATCCCAGCGTTGACCTCCACCTGTCTATATAGACGTCATCCCA
This sequence comes from Hirundichthys speculiger, assembly GCA_018398805.1. Taxonomy (NCBI): domain Eukaryota; kingdom Metazoa; phylum Chordata; class Actinopteri; order Beloniformes; family Exocoetidae; genus Hirundichthys; species Hirundichthys speculiger. The sequence goes on along the minus strand of JAGFBZ010000917.1, from coordinate 24,630 downwards.
GCGTTGACCTCCACCTGTCTATATAGACGTCATCCCAGCGTTGACCTCCACCCGTCTATATAGACGTCATCCCGGCGTTGACCTCCACCTGTCTATATAGACGTCATCCCAGCGTTGACCTCCACCCGTCTATATAGACGTCATCCCAGCGTTGACCTCCACCTGTCTATATAGACGTCATCCCAGCGTTGACCTCCACCTGTCTATATAGACGTCATCCAAGCGTTGACCTCCACCTGTCTATATATAGACGTCATCCCAGCGTTGACCTCCACCTGTCTATATAGACGTCATCCCAGCGTTGACCTCCACCTCCACCTGTCTATATAGACGTCATCCCAGCGTTGACCTCCACCTGTCTATATAGACGTCATCCCAGCGTTGACCTCCACCCGTCTATATAGACGTCATCCCAGCGTTGACCTCCACCTGTCTATATAGACGTCATCCCAGCGTTGACCTCCACCTGTCTATATAGACGTCATCCCAGCGTTGACCTCCACCTGTCTATATAGACGTCATCCCAGCGTTGACCTCCACCTGTCTATATAGACGTCATCCCGTTGACTCCCCCGTCTATATAGACGTCATCCCAGCGTTCCCCTCCACCTGTCTATATAGACGTCACCCCAGCGTGACCTCCACCTGTCTATATAGACGTCATCCCAGCGTTGACCTCCACCTGTCTATATAGACGTCATCCCAGCGTTGCTCCACCTGTCTATATAGACGTCATCCCAGCGTTGACCTCCACCTGTCTATATAGACGTCATCCCGGCGTATAGACGTCATCCAGCGTGACCCCTGTCCTATATAGACGTCATCCCAGCGTTGACCTCCACCTGTCTATATAGACGTCATCCCAGCGTTGACCTCCACCTGTCTATATAGACGTCATCCCAGCGTTGACCTCCACCTGTCTATATAGACGTCATCCCAGCGTTGACCTCCACCTGTCTATATAGACGTCATCCCAGCGTTGACCTCCACCTGTCTATATAGACGTCATCCCAGCGTTGACCTCCACCTGTCTATATAGACGTCATCCCAGCGTTGACCTCCACCTGTCTATATAGACGTCATCCCAGCGTTGACCTCCACCCGTCTATATAGACGTCATCCCAGCGTTGACCTCCACCTGTCTATATAGACGTCATCCTAGCGTTGACCTCCACCTGTCTATATAGACTGGGTCATCAGAGGGACCCAGGTTATTAGCAGGTGATCCAGCTTTGAACCTCCAACTGTCATACAGACGTCATCCAGCGTTGACCTCCACTGACTGATATAGACGTCATTGGCGTTGACCTCAGCAGTTATAATTAGAGGTCATCCCGGCGTTGAACTGGCCCGTGTAAATGAGGTCATCCCAGCGTTGACCACGTCTGATATAGAGTCTGTCCAGAAAGGCGGACCTCACCTCGTTCCCTAGTTTGGACTCTCTTTTCACTTCTCAGAGTAGTGAATGAGAGAAGACTGATGCTGATGCCTGACGGGCACAAACAAACTCAGGTTTGTGAAAAAAAAAAGGAAAAGTTTCCTAAAAATTAAGGTGTAAGTTAATTGCATTGGCATCAAGGAAAATCTGCATGGAAGGCATCGTAAATGATACCCAGGATGCAGGAAACTGACCAGAAGCACACAGCAGGCAGTAACTGTGACGTTGTATCTAAAGACCAGCTGCAGAGGAGCTTTATGACAGCTCACCTGTGGTCAGGTGCTGCACGAACCTGCAGCAGCAGCTCTAGTGAGGACGTAGCAAACAAACACAGGCGACGCGTGGCGGCCATGATGCGTTCACATACACATGAATGAGTTTTGTGTCATTTAACACCTTTAACAGCATCAAAAATAAAGACATCATTGTCTTTTTTTTTTTTTTTTTTTTTTTTGCAAGGAGAAGCTGAGCTCCAGCAAGAGCAGTTTTGGGTGAAGGAAGGAATTATTTATCTTTTGTTTGGCTGTTTTGTTCTGTCTTGTGAGGCATCTCGTTGGTGAATGTTCCTTCAAAATCCTTCTCTGCCGCTGAATGTGAGGGGAAAACGAAAGCATTTTAAAGAAAATCTGAGGTCGTGTTCGTCCTCTAGATGTCACTAGAGGATAACGCTGCATCACGGTCGCTGCTCTTTCTGCTGGTGTGTTTTTGAAGGCCGACGCAGATCCTGCAGATAACTGACACTGATTCATATTGTGTTGCCTCTGCAGACATCAGATTTCAGTCTGCGTGAAGCATCTGCACCAGACTGCGTCACCAAAGCACTGGTGAAGCAAGAAAGAAACCTTTTTTTATTATCATTATTACTATTCGGTCTCTATTTTGTCACCCATTTACAGACTGAAACATCTGTTTTTCATCCAAGTGTGAAGTACAACAACTGGACAAGAAACTGTCCATTTATGCAGCACAAGTGGACCCATTGTGTCGCGTGTGCAGGCTGACAGCCCCTCTTTGACCTTTTAGATGCGGGGGGGCGACCACAGTTGGAGAGTCACTGGCGTAGAAAATCCACTTGCAGTCGCTGGGGAAGCTAACCGCTAACTCCCCTAACCGCTAATTACAAGGGAGATTATGGAAACCCCAGCGGTCCGGCAGACCTGACACTGATACCGGGATTTTGTTCCTGTATCAGATGTTGCCCTCTGAGAGCGCACGGCTCGATCAGGAAAGGTGCATGTGTGTGTGAACCCCCCCCCCCCCCCCTTCCCTCGTTCCTTTCTTTCTTCTCTGTGGTCTTTCTCTTTCTGCCTCTTCATCTCGTCCTCTCAGACAGCGTGTCTCTCGGCTGTGCTCTGTTCCACATTAGCTCCAACCCTCTGTACCCGGCCGTCGTCGTTACAGCTCCCTCAACCAGAAATGTGAAAATAAATAGATTTTTTTTGGGGAGGGGAAGGAAAAAAAAAAAAGAGAGGAGGAAGAGGTGGAGTAGGAGGAGATGGAAGAGAGGGAATGGCTTACAATGGAGCTATTGTCTGCTGCCACATGCCCATGGAGGAAGAGGAGGAGAGAGGGAGGAAGAAGGATGAGAGGGGAGCGGGGCAGAGAGGAGGAGGAGAGGAAGGACTGAAGGATGAGGTGGAAGAGGGGGATGGAAGAAAAACTGGCAAAGAGTTGAGTGTGAAAATGAGGGGAAGAAGAAATCTGATCAGATTGGACTTTCACTTCAAAACCTCTAAACATGGTTTGGCTCCAATTTACTAAACCGGGGTTTGATGCGGATTTATACTTGGAGTGTTTGTCATAGCTGAACGTCCGTTGGTCAAAACCAAGGTTTAAGTTTCTGCTGCAGTCTATCCATTAAATAAATGATCATACGTCCTCTTCCTTCATTTCCTTGAACGTGATTGGTTTGTGGAGATAGAGGCGTGTCGTGGGATGTTCGCAGTCGCCTTACGGCAGATAAGAATGTTGATGGAGCTGCTTTATGTGTTTGTTAATATCAGAAACTGCTCAGGAGTCCAACTTTATTCCTGGATTAAAGTTTTCCGTCTCAATGCATCCGAAACACTGAAATATCTCAGATGTCTGGTGTTGGTTTACGTTCTGACGTTTTTCAATCAGTGCAAATGATTCTAAATGGTGGCGAGTCTTGTTTTATCGTATTTTCCAGACTATAAGTTGTGGGTTTTTTTTTGGTTGTTTTTAGTGATTTAGCTGGTATATATAAAAAATATCCTCCATCCAGACAACAACAGGATATCATCTTCACTTACGAACTACTGAACACTGAAAAAACTGACAACCATAAACCATAAAGACTGAGAGAACACAGATATGACACCAAAAGAAAAAGCTCTCTAGCTCTACTGCAGAATTTAAACTGAAGATGATAAAATCAGCAAGCTGAAAACAGTAACGGAGCAAGAAAGTTTGGAGAGAAACTAGACAGAGACTGAAGAAACAGCAGAGGAACCTCTGACAGCTATGAACCAATCAGAGAAGGAGAACAGACGAGGAGACAGATGGACGGAGGAGAGTGGACGAGTCCACAGACGAGGACGAGTGGAGGAGGACGAGTCCACAGACGGAACGAGTCCACAGACGGAGGAAGGAACGCGAGTCCACGAGGAGAGTGGAGGAGGACGAGTCCACAGAGTGGAGGAGCGAGGAGGAGGAGCGAGTCCACCACGAGAGCTGGAGGAGGACGAGTCACACAGGAGGAGACGGAGGAGGAGCGAGTCCACAGCGGAGGAGCGAGTCCACAGCTGGAGGAGCGAGTCCACAGATGGAGGAGGAGCGAGTCCACAGTGGAGGAGCGAGTCCACAGACGAGAGCTGGAGGAGGACGAGTCCACAGATGGAGGAACGAGTCCACAGCTGGAGGAACGAGTCCACAGATGGAGGAACGAGTCCACAGATGGAGGAACGAGTCCACAGAGCTGGAGGAGCGAGTCCACACAGGAGTGAGGAGGAAGGAGTCCACAGACGGAGGAACGAGTCCACAGACGGAGGAACGAGTGGAGGAAGGAGTCCACAGACGGAGGAACGAGTCCACAGACGGAGGAAGGAGTCCACAGACGGAGGAAGGAGTCCACAGACGGAGGAAGGAGTCCACAGACGGAGGGAGGAACGAGTCCACAGACGGAGGAACGAGTCCACAGATGGAGGAACGAGTCCACAGATGGAGGAGTCCACAGACGGAGGAACGAGTCCACAGAGTGGAGGAACGAGTCCACAGAGTGGAGGAACGAGTCCAGAGATGGAGGAACGAGTCCACAGACGAGGAGGAACGAGTCCACAGATGGAGGAACGAGTCCACAGATGGAGGAACGAGTCCACAGATGGAGGAAAACGGAGTCCACAGATGGAGGAACGAGTCCACAGATGGAGGACGGAGACGATGGAGGAGGAGTCCACAGATGGACGAGTCCACAGACGGAGGACGAGTCCACAGACGGAGGAACGGGTCCACAGACGAGGGCCGAGTCCTCAGATGAGTCCTTGAACAGCTGCTGCTGGAAGGGCTCATCAACGATCCAATTATCACCTGCTCTTATAGACCGATGAGACTTGGATATATTTTTTTCCTCTTCATGACATATTTTTTGACAGATGCAACTAATACTCTGGTGCGACTTATCGTCTGGAAAATGCGGTAATAGAATTTAATGATGCATTTTGATCTCGATCCACTTTCAAACAGACCCAACTGTCTGTCCGATAAGATTAAGCCCCCCTTCCCCCCCACCATTTCTTGTCTTGTGTCTTTTGGTCAATCTGACATTTATAACGTACACAATCATAATGAAACGCTTTATTTGACTGTATGTTAAAACTGTAAAGATACCAATTTATGTAAATATTCAGAATATAGAATGTTACCTCTCTAAAATAAACCCGGACTTGAGGAAGGCGGAGACGGGCCGGTCAGACGCAGGTACCACATCTCTGCTGGATGAACTTGTAGCTTTGAACTTTGAGGATGGAATTTTCCTTTAATACCATAAACCTTTTGTGCTGTGTTCCTGCGTCTACTTACTCATAATTACACCATTTAAAGTGGATTTCCTGGATCCGGTTTCATCAAAGTACCCAGAGCAGGTTCCCCGAGGAAGGGGCAGAGAGGTCAGAGGAGGGAAGGCCTGAAAACATGACGGAGGATGAAGAGAATACAGTAGAAGGACTTAAAAACTGTAAAGGGAAGATTACAGTTGTCATTCCTTCAGGTCTCGCTGGTCATTTGTCACCCCCCCCCCCCTCCTCCTTTCTTTCTGCGCCACTCTTTCCATTCCCTCTCCTTCGCTTCCACCCTTCATCCCCCCCTCCCTGTTTTTCTTTCTCTTCCATTCAGCGGAGGACGAGTCCAGAGCGTCTGCTGTGCATTCGGCAGCTCACGCACCCGCCGCCGAACACAGGCGCACACTCATGCGCGCTAATAGGAAGCAGATTGCCGGGTCTGTGAAGTGGAAGAAGATTGATTACCTGTATCTAGTTACTGAACACACACGTGCGCGCGCGCACGCAGCGAGGGTGGCGGAGGGCGCCCGCTGCGTCGTTGCGGGGGGAACGAAAATAGACTGGCCGGCGGGCCGCTGTAGCGCCCCGGGCTAGCGCGCTGCCCGCTGAACAGTGCTCCACGGTTTAGCGGCGTCGCAGCGTCGTCCCTGGTGAGGGTGGAGCTGCCAGGCGCTGATCCGTCGTAGGGATGTCCCAGTCCCCATCCGGATCAGAACCGCTTCATGCAAGATAGATTTTTGGATTTTATCAGAGGCAGCTGTTTTCCCAGTGGAGTTTGGACTTTCAAGACTGGGATCAACACCAAAACATATTGTTTTCACTTAATGAAACCCTTTTTTTTTTTTAAATTTATCTTTATGAATCCAACTATTTCAATGAATCTGTGATATTCTAAAGCACTCCAAGGAAAAGCTCCCCCCTCTTCTCGATTCCCAGTCTATTCATCCATCCTGTTTTCCAGCTCATCCAGGACCGGGTCACAGGGGGGACAGCTCCAGCTTGGGACGGGAGAATTGATAAGATTTTTCCGATTCCGATTCCATTATCGATACTGTTTAACGATTTGATTCTTTATCGATTCTTATTTGGGGAAAAAGGAGAACAAACTGTTCTATTAGCATCAATTTTTTTTTACAAACTCAACAGCGAGGTCAAAAGAGGCCCAAAGCCTGGATAACATGTTAACTGTTGTAATATGTAACTGTGCAAATACACAAGAATGTGGAACATTTTACTAACAGATTTTTCCTAATAGAAATTTAAAAAATCTCCCTTTTAAAAGGATATATGAGCTCACTAAGCACTCAAAAATAATAATAATAAAGATAAATACTATCAAATACAACAGAACAGTGCATAGTACAAATCTTCAAATACTATGAAGAATTAACAATTCTTTAGCAGTAAAATAATCATGTCTTTCAGCCTCTGAACCAGCCAGACTCTCTCTCTCGTCACGGTCATTTTCTAAATGTAATGCAGAAGGCATTCGTTTAATAGCATAGCGCTAATGTTATAGCGTGTTTTACAAAGAAGCACATAGGCAGCGGGATAGCTACTAACCAGAGTTACCAGAGGTGATCTTAGCTTGGCTACTGCTGCTGGGTTGAGATCCATCAGTCCGAAGCGTTAAAAACACGACACTCGTTATCTCATGTTGTGTGTTCAAATGTTTCTGCATGTTAGCCGTGTTCCCTCCCGACGCTGTTATCTCCACTTTACAATGACTGCTAGTTGCCTTGTTGCCATCTTTCTTTGGTGAAGTGAAGCCAAACTTTGGAGCGTCTGAACCTGGTGGGCGCCATTGTTGTTTACAACTGCAATGCTAACGTGCTAAACCGACGTAGCTTAATCACGTAAGTGCTTTCTGGAATTGACTGTGCGTAACTTGCGTAAATTACGTGAGATTCGTGCTGGTTGGAATCGATAAGAGAATCGCTGGATAAACTGCCAAACGATTCCATGGAATTGAACCACAAGGAACCGGTTCTCTACAGGAACCGGTTCTTGATTCCCAACCGTAGCTCTAGCCGCCGTCCCCAGACCTCCCTTTCCCCTGCAAGCTCTTCTCACTGATGGATCTCTAAGCCGACTGAGCAACACGATCTTCTCAGGTCCGCCCCAAGGCCCCATCAGATGGGACAATGTCTCATCTGAAAGCATCTCCCCTTGAAAGCGACGAGTTCAAGCCACCCCGACTGGCTCCTTTTGATTTGATATGGCAGCGTCTCTCCTGAGCTCATCTAGCTACTCTATCCTGTCCTCTTCTGTCCCCACGGGTCCATCCGGTCACCCTTCGACGGCAGCTCACGCAAGAAAGACGTTAGGCAGGCGATGTGCATAGGGATCGGTCCGTCAACCTTCAAGTTGAAGGCCTGCAGACTCGACCGGCTTATCCATGATTGCCCCAAGGCGCCCCAACGAGAACGCTGGGTAACGCCTCATCGCCCGGTATGACATAAAAGGGTCTAGTGTTCTGCAAGATGACTGTTGGAGAGTAAGAATGAGACGGCTCACCATTTATTTATTTATTTATTTATTTATTTGTGCAGATGTGCAGATGTGCAGAGCCCCGCCAACCCTCAGAGGGTCCTTTTGTGTGATTCATTTCTTTTACGCCTGATCCACCTTCGCCCCAGAGACGCTTCCAATCACGTTCCTCGCCGTCGCGATTTGCCGAAACGGCGACGACGGCACTGGGAGCAATGCACCCTGGGTATTTCCGAGGTGCCCAGGCAGGTTCCAGAGAGCTGCAATAAAAGCTGGCTTGGCTCCGATCGTGATTGTGGGAAGACAAACGCCAAAACAATCAGGCGATGGAAGGCAACCCGACCGTCTCCTCGTTATCCTCATAATATTTATGAAACTGATTGCAGGCGGTCGTGGAAAACTATCTGAGATCGGAAAGCAGTGTTTAAATGTTATTCAGGTTTCCTGCGCTAAAAAGAAACTTGGAGCTGTCACTTTGATTTCCTTCACAAGCAGTTGTGACTCCGCCTCAAGAAATAACGAACGTCAACCGTTTCCCAGTGAAGGATTAGTGCTGCTTTGCTCTCTTGTTCTGTTTGGCATTAATTGATTTTCAGTTTCCATCTAATATTTATCTGCAGAAGCTCAGTCGATGACCTTGAAGCTCGTTAGGATCTCTCGTCTTCTCTGGACCTCCAGCTCTTCCTCTTTCCGGTTCTCTTTCTTCCCACCTGTTCCCATTCGACCTTCCCCTGTTTCTCACGGGTTTTTTTTTTTTTTTTTTCTGCGCAAGAGATGACGCACGTTCCCGCACTTATGCTTCGAGCACCGCGGTGAATAAAGGTGCAACAAAAGACATTTTATAAAGGATTTGATCTGCTGCCGGACCCGTTATTGTGCAGCGGGTAAGAATGAGTGGTTGGGCGAGGGTGTGCGTCCACTTGCAGGGAGCTACATTAAATCAAGTGGTTTTTTTTGACGTAGACGCTGCCGTTTGTGACGACAGTCCTGGAAGTGCATACCTCTGCAGAGATGCCTTCTTTGTGTTTCTTCAGGTCTGGTTTTGCTCATTTGCATATGGAGATAAAGAAAACATGCGTGCCATTCAGTCAGAGCAAGGCAGGTTCTTTTTTTTTTTGTGCCTGAAGCTTCTACTTGATCATTGTCTCGTTTTGAGTTTGATGGACTCGTGACCAAAGTGTAGACGGGTGCAGAGTCTCGTTGATGCTCAGCTTTTCTAGTCTGCAGCTCGTGGGCATCACCAACCTCTGATGGTCCGATTTTATCGATTCTGCGATATATATTGATATTTTATTTCCCCAGAGAGTATCAATTTTTCAGCCGCGGGTATCGATATTCTAAGCTTCTTCCAAAACCCCCGTGTCCCACCATTAAACACTTGCAAGCAACAATTTGCGCTGTTTAAATAAATGAAACTCAACTCAAGTGCTACCTCTACTTACGAAATTAACTGGTTTTGGAAGTAGTTTCGTAACCTGAAAATTTCGTAAGTAGAGACGCTTTTTCCATGTAAATGCCCTAATCCGTTCCAAGCTCAAAATTCGAGCATCATTTTTTAAATAAATTATAAATAATACATGAAATGACATAAAAACCTGTAAGAAATACATGTTAGAACTAGAAAAGCACTCAGAGAGCTCAAACCTCCACTGAGCGCAACAATTATCGAAAATTTGAAAGTGATCCAGAATCCAGGATTTCTTCCGGATCAGAACCAAAATGAAATCAGTTCTTCCTTTTCACATTTCTGACAACTCCTGCAAATTTCATCAAAATCCATCCATAACTTTTTGAGTTATCTTGAACACAGACAGACAATAAACGGCAAAAACATAACCTCCTTGGTGGAAGTAAAAATTGTTTGTTTACCTGGTTGCTGGGTTACGCTCATACAGACAAGGGGCCCTCCTAGCCAATGGGATGCCAGGAAGATGCTAAGCGATAGCCAATAGCAGAACAGCTCGGACGCACCGCTTTCAAACCAAGATACAGAGCCGACAGCTATGTTTACGTTCAGTAAACTCTGGAAGCTGCGAGTAGGAGCGCTACTGTATTTTAGCCTTTCGTATCCTGAAATTTCTTTCGTAACAAGAGGAAATATTTTCCCGTTGAGGCGTTTCGTAACCTGAAAATTTCGTATGTAGAGACGTTCGTAAGTAGCGGTACCACTGTATTGTGTGATTGATGCTTTCAGTTCAATTAATTCAAACAAAGTCTTTGCAACACTCACAAGATGTCACCAAAATCACTTCGTCCCTTTAAAATCTTTCGGAAAATTATGTAAATGTATTGTGAGATGAATATCGATATATATCGTATCATATCGTGAGCCAAATATATCGTATCGTATCACGAGATTAGTGTATTGCTACAGCCCTACCGAATATCGTGTATTGTATCGTGAGATTAGTGTATCGCTACAGCCCTAGCGAATATCGTGTATCGTATCACGAGATTAGTGTATCGCTACAGCCCTACCGAATATCGTGTATCGTATCACGAGATTAGTGTATTGCTACAGCCCTATCGAATATCGTGCATCATATAGCGAGATCAGTGTATCGCTACAGCCCTACCGAATATCGTGTATCCTATCACGAGATTTGTGTATCGCTACAGCCCTACCGAATATCGTGTATCCTATCATGAGATTTGTGTATCGCTACAGCCCTACCGAATATCGTGTATCGTATCACGACATTAGTGTATTGCTACAGCCCTACCGAATATCGTGTATCGTATCGCGAGATCAGTGTATCGCTACAGCCCTACCGAATATCGTGCATCGTATCACGAGATTAGTGTATCGCTACAGCCCTACCGAATATCGTGCATCGTATCGCGAGATTAGTGTATCGCTACAGCCCTACCGAATATCGTGTATCGTATCGCGAGATTAGTATATCGCTACAGCCCTAGTCCTCCTTGGAGATGCTTTTCACTTTCACGTTGAACCCGCCGCTTCGTTGCGTGAAGGCAAAGCCGTGGAAAGCATCTGTATGCTGAGAGACCTGTAGAGGAACCAGTCTGAGCCTCCTCCTCCTCCTCCTCCTCCTCCTCCTCCTCCTCCTCCTCCTCCTCCTCCTGAAGGGCAGCCCTCTAATCTTCTGCGGAGGAAAAACGAGAAATTTCCACTTATTTTGTTCGCCTCATGACTCATTAGCCTCCTTATTGTGCGGCTGCATGTACGTGGGCATCAGATCAAAGATGGCATTGTGTTCCCGCGGCAGCGCTGATGTCGCGCTCTTCCGGGTCTCTGCCGACCCGCCCTCGCACGCACACCAGGTTTTCTCATCATCCCCATCGCTGGCGGCCCAAACCGGGGCGCACCAGCACCTGGCGCGTCTCTCGACGTGCCCGTTCGGTGGTTGTTTTTTTTTTTTTATTTCTCTTTTCGCTCAGACAGGTAGCCTACGTGCTGGCGCCGGCGCGCAGAGGAAACGGTCAACCTGGGGCGGGTCTGGGCCTGGATGGGAAGATGCTCTTGGTTTTCCCCTCCGTGACCGGGTTTTTCCCACAGAAAACAGATAAACATGTCAGGGGCAACGGAGAAACATAGAAATGTAGAAACATCAGTGGCGATTGTGTTATAAAATAAATAAAACTGACGGTTTTGAAGGCGAACGTCAAGATTTAATATGCAGCAGCCGAAAACGAGGATTTGTGAGGGCTGGCTCTCTGATCACGCCTGTTTTCATTTTGTTTTGGATACAAGCCCCCATTAACTTCTGCCCAAAACTTCCTGTTTTTTTTTTTTTTTTTAAATATATTTTTAGGACTCCTAATCCACGACTGGCGCAGAGGGAGTTGAACGCTTCATTTCCCATCATGCTCCCCAAATAGTGACACATGGCGGAGTTTCCATAGATTCATTGTTCCAACCGAGCTTCGTCACCGTTTCCTTCTGTATCTGGCTCGTCTTTAATTAGTCTTTCGGGAGGATACATTGACCCGGATTCATCTTGATTTAACCAAACACGTCTCATGTGAAAGAGACGGATTATCTGCATCACTTATCGATGATTTACAGGTTTATACGCTTTTTGATGAGTTTCAGTGCAGGTTGAACATACAAGCTGAACGCTCTAATTTTAGACGCTTTGTTTCATCGACTCCTCATCCTTCCTGTTCTTCGTACCCTGTCTTGGCTCTTTCCCCTTTGGTGCACTCTCTCTCTCTTTTTTTA
>JAGFBZ010000917.1:0-7500 GCA_018398805.1 Hirundichthys speculiger | reverse complement strand
CCAAGTTACAGAAAAGATAGTGTCCACTGGGTGGCAGCACCGCTCGAAACCGGGCGTTAACGCTGCGTTTGAGGCTTTCACGAGTCGGTTTGGGCACCGAAAAACGATTCCAAGTAGGAATCAGTTCCTAACGTCCGGTTCTGGAATCGTTTAGAAGATTTTTGAATTTCGATTCCTTTTTTCGGTTCCTAAATGTCTGCGCTATTTTTATTTTATTTTTTGAAAAAATTCTACTGTTAGATAAGTTGCGATCTGTTGACCTACACGTCAAAGAATCGGAATCGAGAATCGTTTTGAACAGGAAATCGAAACAGAGAATCGGAATCGGAATCGTTAAAATCCAAACGATGCCCAACCCTATTCACGGGATACGTCAGCTTCCAGTTTTGATTCAAAAGGTGCCGGTTTAGGACAGAAGGATGTCGACGTGTTCAACCTCACGTCCAGAGTGGTTCCCCCGGCTGTTTCTGCTGGAGTCACTGCAGGAAGACGAAGAGGAGAAAGACGGGTCTGGACAGCCCTGGAGGAGTGGTTCCTGCGGTTCTGGGGCTCTTTGACGTCCTCAGACTGTTAGTCCTTGTAGCCCCTCCAGGTGTTACATCTGTTTAGATCTGGACCAAAGGTAGGGATGGTGACTGATGAGACGTCGCCGTTATCTTTTCTTCTCGTGGATCCAGTTCTTGTTCAGTTTTACCGGCTCCAGACTGGTTTAATGAGGAAGCGAGTACGCCTAGACTGGTTTTTAGCCTTGATATTGTTTCATATTCCCACAGAGGACACCGCCAACAGGTCAGCGAGGTAGCTGAGAGTCATCTTAAGTCTCACGTGCACGCCCAGCATGAATTTTGGGAATGCGTCTGAGATGGATTCCCACCCCCGACCAGAGCCCGGCTGGCTTTGGCAGATCTCAGCCCAGTTGTTTTTCGGTCTGCACTTGGGGGCAATAACTGCGTTAGCGCCAGGCAGGAAGGCGAACCTCGGTTTGTTTTGATCGAGCTGAAGCCTCGCGGGTCTGAAAGCGTGCCTCCATGTTGAGCTTCAGTACATGCGATGACGAGCGTAGTTGCTGTTTGACAGCCCTGCTGCAGTCGTTTTTGTTTTTTTTTATTTGGCTCATTCGGCGAATGTCTCACCTGATCTCACTTGCAGAAAGTCAGCTCTGTCAAAGGACGGGTCTTGCTTATAGGCTTGAAATATTACCTTTTCCCTCCGAGGTAAAATGGCGTGAGGTCTGCGAGCCGAGAGGCGCATGCTGGTGTTCGATGAGGCCTCCGGCTCCTGGCTTCGCTCCAGCCGGGCCGCCGAGGGAACTGGCGTGTCTAATCTCAGTCTGAGCGAAAGCGACATGGGCGGAGGTGTTGACTGGGCCACGACTGGGTCGGCCGCACGTTCTGGGTCTGCGGGATCGGTTGTTTCTGTTTGGTGCGTGTCAAAGGGGTTCTCTGGCAGGGCGACAGGAAGTGCATGAACTTTGACGGGAAAGAGAAAGCGAACATGCAGCGGAGCCGTGGAAGTGGGGAGCGAGAGAGCAAGACGGAGGGTAAGGAGGGAGAGATGATGGAGAGAGTAAAAGAGTGCTGGGGGGAGGAGGAGAAGAGGCTGAAAAACGTTCATGACAGGTGACAGCTGGGAAAACTGCAGGAGAGCAGCAGAGGGAAAGGTTCTTCTTCGTGGCTTCTTCCAGGAACATTGTGGCTTCATTATTAGACGGTGAGGAGGTTCAACCTTCACTGGGGATCAACAAGATGTGAATCGAAGCAGTTTTGAGTTGGGACGAGGGAAACATGTAGCATGTGACACCGTTGAAAACAGATACCGATATATGAACCAATGCTTCACTGTAGAGCCGGGCGATTTTATCGATTATGCGATATATATATCGATATTTTATCAAGTATCGATTTTTCAGCCGTGGGTATCGATATTCTAAGCTTCTTTTAAAACCCCCGTGTCCCACCTTTACAAGAAATTAAAAAAAAAAAATTGATTTGCTAATATATCGCGATTTTCAGCCGGCCAATATAATATCAATTTTTCAGCTCCTGACATCAATTTTTTTCAAAAACACTTATAATAAACAATAAATAGGTTGTTTTGAAGCATATAGTTTTGACTCAATTTGTTCTTTGAATGATCAATATCATCTGATGAACTTGATTTTTCACCTTGACTTTTAATTTTGATATTAACTGGGTAGAATATCGCAATATACCGTGATGTGGTGATAATATCGTATCGTGACCCAAGTATCATGATACATATTGTATTGCAAGGTCCTTGCCAATACTCAGACTGCCAATAATCAGACTTATATCGATTTTTTTTTTGATTTTTTTCAAAAACACTTATAATAAACAATAAATAGGCTGTTTAGAAGCAAATAGTTTTGACTCAATTTGCCCTCTGAATAATCAATATCATCTAATGAACATATACAACAACTTGATTTTTTATCTCTACTTTTAATTTTGATATTAACTGGGTAGAATATCGCAATATATCCGTGATATGGTGATATCGTATCGTGACCCAAGTATCATGATATATTCATATTGCGAGGCCCTTACCAATACTCAGACTGCCAATAATCAGACTAATATCGATTTTTTTTTCCCAATTTTTTTTTTCAAAAACACTGATAATAAACAATAAATAGGTTGTTTTGAAGCAAATAGTTTTGACTCAATTTGTCCTCTGAATGATCAATATCATCTGATAAACATATACAGCAACTTGATTTTTTATCTACTTTTAATTTTGATATTAACTGGATAGAATATACATTGCACATCGCGATATCGTGATAATATCGTATCGTGACCCAAGTATCATGATACATATTGTATTGCGAGGTCCTCGCCAATACTCACCCCGAGAGAAGACCCGGAAATGTCACACCGTGGCTTGATCGGACGGCCGATGTACATGTCAGACGTTTTAGCTTTGTAAGTGTACAGAAAGTGTCTAAAGTGCGCTGTTATACCGGCGTCGTCTCCTGGCTGCAGCCAGACTTCCATCTGGATGGACGGACAGACTTTAATAGTTTTTTAATGGTCATCTTCCCAGCCAGAGCTCACACAGCGCTCTGCTAACAGCCGACCGCGGAGCCGGCGAGGAGGCGTCGGGCGTCAGGTGAAGAAAGACCATAGAGATCATGTCAGAAAGAAATGTGTGAAAAGTGAAATGCAGAGGTCAAAGGATGAATAAGTAGCAGCTGGGAGGATGAGGGCGAAGGAAAGGAGAGAGTGAATGAGCTGATAAGGAGCAAAGAAAAGGGGAGGAAAGCGGGGAGGTCACAGGGAGGGTAAAGGGGCAAAAACAGGAAGATGATGGAGAAAACAACAGAGAGGGAGAGAGATTAGAGAGGGGGGAGGATGGGGAAGGGAAAGGAGTGTGTTCTGTCTCAGGAAGGCGTTGAAAGGCTTGAACCGGCCACCTCCGAGGTTGGCTTCAGCCGCTCTGCTCCGTCTGTGCTCGTCTGAACGGCGGCGGATGGATTTCTTCCACCTCTCGCCCCCGTCGTTTGTTTTAGCGTCGTCCCTTCTTGGATCAGAAGCGCTCTGTTTTGTCCATTAAGGCGACGCGGCGGCGTGAATGACGGGTTGTTGGGCAGAGCGGCGGGCTCGCCCCGAGGAAGGGGACGGGGCCAGGTGCCCCGGCGCGGTCGGCCGCGCTCAGAGGGGGTCGTCTGGAAAATCGCAGGCGCACACGGTCTGATTGTTGAGAACGACTCGCAGGCACGCGCTCCCAACAGTTTCATTTATTTTTCTAGCAAACCTGGATGATGAATCCCATTTGCAATCAAGGCCTCCACGTTCTCCTCCCCCATTTTCTCTCTTCCAACATTTAAAGTCCACGGTTTTCCACCCGTTGTCGAGCCCTGAACAATGCTCCTTTTGTTGCGAGAAACGTGGATCGAGTTGTCTTCGGTGAAATAAACCCAGGCGGAAAGGAGGAAAGAGGGCAGCGGTTGGTTCGTCAACGGGCAAGTGGGGGCGCCGGCGCAGGACAGCGAAGCACCTGGATGGGATGGAAGTCCACCTGAGCAACAGCGGCAGCTGTCGACGCAGAGCTGCTGGGAAAAAACTCGAGACCGTGGAGCCTCGGGACAGAAAACTCACAAAGCGAGCGGCTACTTTCTGTTGTTCGTTTCTGTCGCCGGTAGAGCCGTGCACAGGAAGTCGTGCGTAGCGTACAGTCTTTCCTTCTGATTGGATAACGCCTCAGGTGCCTCAGGCAGATGCAACGGTGGACGCTCTCGGCCACAGTCAGTTCATGTCAGCGGTTAAACACGACGTAGTGTCAAAGACCTCAGTTGGGTGATGGAAGATAAGCTCCTCCCCCATCCCACTGATTTCCTAAAAAGGAGGTTTTTCCTGGACGCTCAGTTGATCCCACACACCTGAATAACTCTCTTTCTTACGCGAGATTGACTGATCGTTGGGCGCGTGACACTCGATCAGCGTGGACTCAGCGTACCACCCTCGCCTGGCCACGCACGTGTCGGACCGAAGCTTGGAATATTCATGTGAAGCTGCAGGTAAAGCTGCAGGTGAAGCTGCAATCGAAGCTGCTGGCGAAACTGCTGGGGAAGCTGCAGGTGAAGCTGCAATCGAAGCTGCAGGTGAAGCTGCAATCGAAGCTGCTGGCGAAGCTGCAGGTGAAGCTGCAATCGAAGCTGCTGGCGAAGCTGCTGGTGAAGCTGCAGGAAACTGCAATCAGCTTGTGAAGCTGCAATCGAAGCTGCTGGTGAAGCTGCAGGTGAAGCTGCAGTCGAAGCTGCAATCGAAGCTGCAGGTGAAGCTGCAATCGAAGCTGCAATCGAAGCTGCAGGTGAAGCTGCTGGCGAAGCTGCAGGTGAAGCTGCAGGTGAAGCTGCAATCGAAGCTGCAGGTGAAGCTGCAATCGAAGCTGCAATCGAAGCTGCAGGCGAAGCTGCAGGCGAAGCTGCAATCGAAGCTGCAGGTGAAGCTGCAATCGAAGCTGCAGGTGAAGCTGCAATCGAAGCTGCAGGTGAAGCTGCAATCGAAGCTGCAATCGAAGCTGCAGGCGAAGCTGATCGAAGCTGCAGCTGCGAAGCTGCAATTGAAGCTGCTGGCGAAGCTGCAATGAAGCTGCAATCGAAGCTGCTGAAGCAATCGAAGCTGCTCGAAGCTGCAGGCGAAGCTGCGAAGCTGCTGGGAAGCTGCAACGAAGCTGCAAGTGAAGCTGCAATGAAGCTGCAGGAGAAGCTGCAGGTGAAGCTGCAATCGAAGCTGCAATCGAAGCTGCAGGTGAAGCTGCAGGTGAAGCTGCTGCCGAAGCTGCAATCGAAGCTGCAATCGAAGCTGCAGGAGAAGCTGCAATCGAAGCTGCCGGCGAAGCTGCTGGAATCTCAAAAACATCCGTTGTTCGACAGAAGTTTCGCTCCTATTCCTAGATTCTCTCCACGCTCCGTTTTTATTATTTCCTGGCTCCTCTCAGCGCGTCTGCTCTCCTTTGTTTATGAGCCGTTATGAAGGTCTTGGTACTCGCACAGCCTCCGATAATCTTGGCCCTCCGTTTCACCCCCCGACCCCCCCCTCCCGGGGAGCTCAGCGCCGTTTAAACGACGAGTTCACGGCCTTTCGATGCCGCTCGTTTGTTGAATGCGCATTGTTCGGTCGGCCGAGGATCGAACTGGGAATAGAGGAATTCAGGCACACGGTTGTCACCTCAAGACATGAAAAATAAACGTAGTTCCAAAACAACATTAATATCTTGACCTCTGAGATCTGGATTTGTGGGATGTGGTTCTGTTTTGATGCTCAGAAGCATCATAAAGTACAAAACAATAGGCGAAAAACATTTTTAGAAGACTGACTGACAGCATGTGTGCATTTACGGTTGAAGGATAACCAAACACCATGCTTTATTCATTGATTTATTTCTTTTCTTTTCAGTTAGCACTTAAATGAATGGTTAGTTTCTTAAATAATTAATTTATGAATGTGCTTGCCATCATAGTAGAAACTATGTCGGTGTCTGAAACGGTCATTTCCATGAGTACTGAACCGGCTGCAGCGTGGTGGTGGTGGGGGGGCGGGGGTCTTCATGCCGGGACCGAGTACCGCCGCTCAAAGCGACCACGCGGCTGCAGAATTGCCAACAACGCCTCCTTCACGTCGTTCCTCCCCCGCCGGACGCCATTTTGGACATCTTCTGTTTGACGGTGGTCTGGTCGACCCTCTGCCCGCGCCGCATGCTTCGTTTCTCTGATGGGTGGCATCCGGCAGCTTCACTTGTGCCCGTTGGTACCAGCACGTTGAAGTAGGAAGTCGAATCCAGAGGAACCAATTGAATCCTTTGTCTTGAAGAGTCAAAAGTGCGACAAGGTTATGAGCGTGCAGGACTCATACTGCATCCTGCTTGAGAGTGAAGTCGTCCCCTGTGAATGGACAAGTTTTTTTTTTGTCCACCTGCTGATTTAGCTACACAGGCCCTGTCTCAGGACGTCTGCACCGTTGACGAAGTCAAGTAGATGAGTTTTGAGCCCTTCTCTCTCTGTTCAGACGTTTAGGTTTAGTTCAGTGGAAAATAAGCAGATGCGATCACGGGGTTGGGGGAGGGGGGACTAAGGGTAGTTCAGCCAGTAAAGCGCAGGTGTGTTTGTTTAAAATCCGCCGAATTCTTCATTTATCTTGAAGCTCATATCTCGGTGGGTAGCAGGTGGTGGTCGGCAGCATAGATACACCAGCGGTCTGGTCGATATCTAAAGGGGCACGTCACGTTATCTGTCCAGTCCTGGACTGTAATCTCTGAGCTCAGCGGTGACCAGAACCCTGGTCCCAGACCACAAGTCTGTCGCACAGCACAGAGACAGAGATAAGAGACAGGGGAGCTTCTGTTTAATGGAAGGAAGAGATATGAAACGGTCAAGTCCAGAGAGCTGGCTGGCTCCGTTTCTCCGTGTGGATCTAGTTTTGATGTCTGAAGTGACGTCAAGAGAAGCCGACTTATCGCCCTGTTGCTCATTTGACCTTTAATGTCCCTCAGTAGCTTCAACCTTTCATTTCATTTACAGCTGAAAAAACACTTGACATGTGTCTTTCTTCACTTCACCGGGAACCCACCGGTAAACAAGTCTGATTCCATCTGGCACGCGCCACCGTCATGCATGCCCTCGCCTCGGCCTCGGATGTTCCCGTAGTTCTCCGTTGTCCCTCCCTCCCTCCGTTGTTGTAATCTACGACCAAAGCTCCAGAGGCAGTGAAGTGACATCCAGGAAACCTACCCTGATCGACTACAACCTCCTGTCGGTCTTCAACAGAGTCACTATGTTTTGGGTTGAGTCCTGTTGCGGCGGTTCACGATGCCCAACTTACCAGCCACGGTGTCGGCTGCAGGAAACACTTATTAGAATAAACAATCATTTATGAATAATTTTTCATGACTCATAATGCATTAGCATGGTCAACCAAGAAAGTAATGTGGTGCTACAGAAGAGGAGGGAAAAGATAGACGGTTGGCATATGAAGAGGC
>JAGFBZ010000916.1:0-158087 GCA_018398805.1 Hirundichthys speculiger | reverse complement strand
CTTTATTCTCGACACTTCGACTTTATTGTCAACATTTCGACTGTATTCTCGACATTTCTACTTTATTCTCGACATTTCGTCTTTATTCTAGACATTTCGACTTGATTCTGGAAACTGCATTTCGACTTTATTCTCAATATTTCAACTTTATTCTTGACATTTCATCTTTATTGTCGACATTTCGTCTTTATTCTCGACATTTCAACTTTGTTCTGGAAACTGCATTTCGACTATTCTCAATATTTTGACTTTATTCTCGACATTTCGACTTTATTCTCAACATTACGTCTTTATTCTCGTCATTTCAACTTTATTCTCGACATTTCGAGTATATTCTCGACATTTTGTCTTTTTTCTTGAATTTTCAACTTTATTCTGGAAACTGCATTTCGACTTTATTCTCAATATTTTGACTTTATTCTCGACATTTCGACTTTATTCTCATCATTTCGTCTTTATTCTCAACATTTCGACTTTATTCTCGACATTTCGAGTATATTCTCGACATTTCGTCTTTATTCTCGACATTTTGACTTTATTCTGGAAACTGCATTTTGACTTTATTCTCAACATTTCGTCTTTATTCTCGACATTTTGACTTCATTCTGGAAACTGCATTTCAACTTTATTCTCAATATTTAGACTTTATTCTCGACATTTCGACTTTATTCTCGACATTTTGACTTGATTCTTGAAACTGCATTTCAACTTTATTCTCAATTTTTCTACTTTATTCTCGACATTTCGTCTTTATTCTCGACATTTCAACTTTATTCTGGATACTGCATTTCGACTTTATTCTCAATATTTCGACTTTATTCTCAATATCTCGCCTTTATTCTCAACAATGTGACTTTATTCTAAACATTTCGTCTTTATTCTCGACATTTTGACTTGATTCTGGAAACTGCATTTCGACTTTATTCTCAATATTTTAACTTTATTCTTGACATTTCATCTTTATTCTCGACATTTCGTCTTTATTCTCGACATTTCAACTTTGTTCTGGAAACTGCATTTCGATTTCATTCTCAATATTTCGTCTTTATTCTCGACATTTCGACTTTATTCTCGACATTTTGACTTGATTCCTGAAACTGCATTTCAACTTTATTCTCAACATTTCGAATTTATTCTTGACATTTCGACTTTATTCTCGAGATTTCTACTTTATTCTCGACATTTTGACTTAATTCTCAACATTTCGACTTTATTCTCGACATTTCGACTTTATTCTCAACATTCCGTGTATATTCGTGACATTTCGACTTTATTCTCAACATTTCATCTTTATTCTCAACATTTCAACTTTATTCTCGACATTTCGTCTTTATTCTTAACATTTTGACTTTATTCTGGATACTGCATTTCGACTGTATTCTCAATATTTCGACTTTATTCTCGACATTTTGACTTTATTCTCAACATTTCAACATTATTCTGAAAACTGTATTTCGACTTTATTCTCGACATTTCTTCTTTATTCTCGACATTTTGACTTGATTCTTGAAACTTCATTTTAACTTTATTCTCAATATTTCGACTTTATTCTCGACATTTCAACTTTATTCTCGACATTTCGTCTTTATTCTTTACATTTTGACTTTACTCTTGAAACTGCATTTCGACTTTATTCTCAATATTTCGACTTTATTCTCGACATTTTGACTTTATTCTCAACATTTCAACATTATTCTGAAAACTGTATTTCGACTTTATTCTCGACATTTCTTTATTCTCGACATTTTGACTTGATTCTTGAAACTGCATTTCAACTTTATTCTCAATATTTCGACTTTATTCTCAATATTTCGACTTTATTCTCGACATTTTGACTTTATTCTCAACATTTCAACATTATTCTGAAAACTGTATTTCAACTTTATTCTCGACATTTCGTCTTTATTCTCGACATTTTGACTTGATTCTTGAAACTACATTTCAACTTTATTCTCAATATTTCAACTTTATTCTCGACATTTCCACTTTATTCTCGACATTTCGTCTTTATTCTCGACATTTTGACTTTATTCTGGAAACTGCATTTCGACTTTATTCTCGACATTTTGACTTTTTTCTCAACATTTTGTCTTTATTCTTGACATTTCGACTTTATTCTGAAAACTACATTTCGACTTTATCCTCGACATTTCGACTTTATTCTCAACATTTCGTCTTTATTCTCGACACTTCGACTTTATTGTCAACATTTCGACTGTATTCTCGACATTTCTACTTTATTCTTGACATTTCGTCTTTATTCTAGACATTTCGACTTCATTCTCGACATTTCGTCTTTATTCTAGACATTTCGACTTGATTCTGGAAACTGCATTTCGACTTTATTCTCAATATTTCAACTTTATTCTTGACATTTCATCTTTATTGTCGACATTTCGTCTTTATTCTTGACATTTCAACTTTGTTCTGGAAACTGCATTTCCACTATTCTCAATATTTTGACTTTATTCTCGACATTTCGACTTTATTCTCAACATTACGTCTTTATTCTCGTCATTTCAACTTTATTCTCGACATTTCGAGTATATTCTCGACATTTCGTCTTTTTTCTTGACATTTCAACTTTATTCTGGAAACTGCATTTCGACTTTATTCTCAATATTTTGACTTTATTCTCAACATTTCAACATTATTCTGAAAACTGTATTTCGACTTTATTCTCGACATTTCGTCTTTATTCTCGACATTTTGACTTGATTCTTGAAACTGCATTTCAACTTTATTCTCAATATTTCGACTTTATTCTCGACGTTTCGACTTTATTCTCGACATTTCGTCTTTATTCTTGACATTTTGACGTTACTCTGGAAACTGCATTTCAACTTTATTCTCAATATTTCGACTTTATTCTCGACATTTTGACTTTATTCTCAACATTTCAACATTATTCTGAAAACTGTATTTCGACTTTATTCTCGACATTTCGTCTTTATTCTCGACATTTTGACTTGATTCTTGAAACTGCATTTCAACTTTATTCTCAATATTTCGACTTTATTCTCGACATTTCGACTTCATTCTCGACATTTCATCTTTATTCTTGACATTTTGACTTGATTCTTGAAACTGCATTTCAACTTTATTCTCAATATTTCGTCTTTATTCTCGACATTTCAACTTTATACTGGAGACTGCATTTCAACTTTATTCTCAATATTTTGACTTTATTCTCGACATTTCGACTTTATTCTCAACATTTTGTCTTTATTCTCGACATTTCGACTTTATTCTCGACATTTCGAGTTTTTTCTCGACATTTTGTCTTTATTTTCGACATTTTGACTTTATTCTGGAAACTGCATTTCGACTTTATTCTCAATATTTCGACTTTATTTTCGACATTTTGACTTTATTCTCAACATTTCGACTTTATTCACGACATTTTATCTTTATTCTCGACATTTCGACTTTATTCTCGACATTTCAACTTTATTCTCGACATTTTGACTTTATTCTCAACATTTCGTCTTTATTCTCGACATTTTGACTTTATTCTAGAAACTGCATTTCGACTTTATTCTCAATATTTCGACTTTATTCTCGACATTGCGAGTATATTCTCGACATTTCGTCTTCATTCTCGACATTTCAATTTTATTCTGGAAACTGCATTTCGACTTTATTCTCAATATTTTGACTTTATTCTCGACATTTCGACTTTATTCTCAACATTTCGTCTTTATTCTCGACATTTCGACTTTATTCTCTACATTTCGACTTTATTCTCGACATTTCAACTTTATTCTTGACATTTCGTCTTTATTCTCGACATTTTGACTTTACTCTGGAAACTGCATTTCGACTTTATTCTCAACATTTCGTCTTTATTCTCGACATTTTGACTTTATTCTAGAAACTGCATTTCGACTTTATTCTCAATATTTCAACTTTATTCTCGACATTTCGTCTTCATTCTCGACATTTCAATTTTATTCTGGAAACTGCATTTCGACTTTATTCTCAATATTTTGACTTTATTCTCGACATTTCGACTTTATTCTCAACATTTCGTCTTTATTCTCGACATTTCGACTTTATTCTCTACATTTCGACTTTATTCTCGACATTTCAACTTTATTCTTGACATTTCGTCTTTATTCTCGACATTTTGACTTTACTCTGGAAACTGCATTTCGACTTTATTCTCAATATTTCGACTTTATTCTCGACATTTTGACTTTATTCTCAACATTTTGACTTTATTCTCGACATTTCAACTTTACTCTCGACATTTTGACTTTATTCTCAACATTTCGTCTTTATTCTCGACATTTTTTTTTTATTATAAATCTTTTTATTAACATTTTTTAATATTTTACAAGAGAATATAAGAGTATAAAAATATAACAATATAGAAATACAAAAATATCAAAATCAACATCAAGTATAGCAATTATAACCTTAAACCCATTTCCCACCCACCCCACAGTTGCATAGCTTTACCTAAAAAAAGAAAAAAGAAAAAGGAATTAACATAAAATAATTAAATAAATACACAAGAGTGTACTACCGTTATGGCTTCGATAAATTTAACAAAAATGACAATGGAACATGGCAACACTATCCAAAATGGGACCAATGGACCTATGATCCACAGAAATCTTCAGAACGTTAGTTAGCTCTCATTCATCGCCTGTATCAAAAGTTCTGTTCACATAGAACAAGGTAATGGCAAGTATCCTGGCCAGACAAACAAGGGAAAATAAATAAATAAAAATAACCAAAAGAATAATAATAATAATAATAATAATATAATAATAATAATAAAAATTAAATAATAATAATAATAAATTACTAAAAAAAATTAGTAAATAAAAAAAATAAGTCAATAAATAAAAAATTAAATAAAATTTAAAAAAGGGGGGGTTTTAACAGAAGAAAAGGATAAAAGTAAGAGAGAGAGAGAAGCCCAATCATGTGTGAATGTGTACTAAGCCCAGATTGTATCAATGCTCGTCCCAGTTCGACACTTGCAATCTGTCATAATAGACTAAGAAGGGAGTCCATATTTTATGGAATTTCTTCAAGGAGCCTCTCAGCGTAAATTTGATCTTTTCTAGTTTAATGTATAGCAGTATGTCCTTAATCCATCTGCTATGTGAGGGTGGGGACTTGTGCTTCCATTTAACCTTTCTGTCGTGTTCGGGTCAAATCTGACCGATTTCCTACTTTCATCAATCATAAATATTGTGTTTTACATTTGATTGTCTCAGGGCCTTATGCTATCCTCCACACTAGCCTTTTGAACATGTATAACTGCTGATCACCCCATTTTTATTGAATTTTGAGTAGTTTATTGAACTTTGTAACACCTGTGGTGTTCCCGGTCAAAAATGACCGCCATAGGAAATGAAAGGGTGACACTGGATTGTGTTCATCCATCAGATTGTACACAACCACAAATACACTACCACACACGCACACACACCCACCCACACAGCACACCCACCACCCCACCCCACCCCACCCCACGTGAACCCCTTTCAGACTGAACAAATAGGTGTCTCCTCTTCCCACTTCATTCTGGTGTTTATGTGCCCCCCCCCCCCCCCCCCCCCCCCCCCCCCACATGACCACACTTTTCAAACTAAATGTATAACACTAACACTTGTTCCACAATTCAAAGTCAACAATTAGGCGTTTGTTATGGGAATTATCCCTTTACAAGGCTTATGTGCCCATCCCCCCACGTGAACCGCACTTTCCTATACAAAATGTATCATATCTTCTCAGAGACCCCCTATATATAGTTTTTTTTTGTGTGCATTGCCCTCGTTTTACTATGAACACATTGACTAGGTGCCCCATCAGAAGATTTCTTGTCAGAGAGGCTCTGGACCTTTTATTTCAACCTGATGAACAGGGGATTGAGGTTCAACCAGAAATAGAGGAGGATGTCTCAGAAATAGAAGACAACATTGATCCTGATTTTGATCCAGACCATTGTGAGACCGACCAGTCCACAGATGGCGAGGAAGAGGCTCCAGAGGAAGACACCTGAGGAAGAGGCACCTGTGGCATTCCAGTCCAAGGATGGCAATTTGCTCTGGTTTTCATCCACCCAGGAAAGAGGAGGCAGGCAGAGCAGAGAAGCCCCCCCTCCCCAACACACACACACACACACACACATACAAATGATAGGCTCATGTTGATGTTGTGTGAATTTGGTCACTGTTTTGATTTTTGTTACTTTTTTTTTACAATAAATGATCATTTTCGAATACAATTTACTATTTCTGTGTCTATTTAATGTATTGTAATGACTTCAGAAGAGACGCTGGAGACCTCAGCTTTATTAAGCTCCAACAGCGCAACACGACCGAACCGTACATTCAGTACAACACAACTGCGCAATGCTTCCCGTCACTCATCCCTGGAGGCAACCCCCGGGGCGGACCGCCCACTCCCCCTGCCAACCACCAGCCCACACCTGAATAACGTGACCTGCATTCCGGTGACTGACAGGTGGAGGAGGAGACAGGCCAGCTACGTGTCCTCCACTTATTCTGGGTCATTACACTACCCCCCCACCACAAAAGTTCCTCGCCCCCAAGGAACACACAGGATGCACCGCCGCAAAAACACACATGCAAACAGAAACAACATCAGTAGAAAAGGAAAAAAAATACCAGTGAACAAAAACATTCACCTTTTTTTTTTTTTTTTTTTTACACAACAGGAAAAAAACAATACCAGTCCATAACAAAATGAAATGTACACGTCCAGTGCTTTTTTTTTTTTTTTAACTCTGAAGGGCCGGGTAGACTACCGGCCCTCCTAGTGAGACCAGGGCGCATTCTTGCCCTCTAAAACAGGGGTCTCACTGCTAACTACGTTCCCTGCTAAAGGGACCCACAAAGTCTCTGAACCGCTGCGGGACCCTCCTCTGCCTCTGGGGTCTTGTCTGTGGAGGCCCCGGAGACCCGGAGACTGGTGGTGTTGCCGCTGGTAGCGGGGCTGGGACAGGAGAAAGAGGCAAAAGGGGGACAGGTGTGGAAACCTGTGGTGTTGGGGACGTGGACGACAACTGTGCAGGAGAGACCCCTCTGTAGGGAGCCAGTCTGTCTCTGTGTAGAACCACCTTCCTCCCCTTAGACGGCAGCTGTACCCTGTAAACAACTGCTCCCAGTCTCTCCCCAACATCCACAGGGACCCACCCACTGGCTGTCGAGCTTAGGGCCACCGACCTTTTCTTGCGCTGAGGGCTGTAGACCAGACCAACTCCCCAGCTACAAATGTCTCCCCTGAGTTCTCACATCATAGTTGCGTTTCTGTCTCTGACCTGCACTTAGTTGTTGTTCCCGGGCAAAACCATGAGCAGACTCCAGGCGATCCTGAAGCTTCCGGGCATACTCCGGACCCGGGGGTGTGATATCAGAGTCTGGAGGCCGACCAAATGCCACCACAGCTGGGGTGCGAAGCTCCCTCCCCAACATGAGAAGAGCAGGAGTACAGGATGTGGACTCCTGTACTGCAGACTGACACGCCATTAGCACCAGTGGCAGATGGTCATCCCAGTCTTTCTGGTGTTTTGACGTGAGAATAGCCAGCTGCTGACCCAACGTGCGGTGAAATCTCTCCACCAATCCATCACTCTGCGGCCGCAAGGGGGTGGTGCGAGTCTTGCGTGCACCCAGTCGCTCACACATCACGGCAAACACCCTAGACTCAAAATTTCTGCCCTGATCTGAGTGTATGGTCTCCGGTACACCAAAACGGCTGAACATGCCCTCCAGAAGCGCGTCCACAACCGTCTCTGCTTCCTGATCAGGCAGCGCGTATGCCTCTGGCCACCGGGTGAAGTAATCGATGGCTGAGAGAACATAGCGATTACCTTTAGCCGAGCGTGGCAGAGGGCCCACAATATCCACCGCAACTCTTTCCATCGGGCCTCCCACTGGAAACTGCTGGAGTGGAGCATGAGACCTTCCGGCGGGCCCCTTGCGGGCCGTGCATGGGTCACATTGGCGACAAAAGTCCTCTACATCTCTCCTACACTGCCCCCAGTAGAACCACTGGCGGAGGCGGCAAAGTGTTTTTGCAACCCCAAAGTGTTTTTGCAACCCCGTTGCAGGCTCCTTCCAGGCCCGCTGCAGCAGGCCCTGCTCCAGCCGCAGAGCATCGAACTTTGACCACAGTCCCTTAATGGTTGTGGAAAGGGCTGCCACTTCTTCCCATGGTGGACGCTGCTGTGCCACCAGCCACTGCAGAACAGGTTGCAGGTCCACATCCTGCTCCTGCTGTTGCTTCCACTCAGCCATGTCTACAGCCTGTAACGCCCGGCACATCTGCTCTAGTAAAGGCCGCTCCACTGCCCCGGTCTCCTCCTCCAGGAGTTCTCTCTCTCTCGCCTCCCTCTTCTCGCAAAACCGGCACCCCACTGCTGCACATGGCCGACGCGAGAGGGCATCTGCATTAGCATGACGTGCCCCAGCCCTATGTTCCACCTTAAAGTTAAAGGCTTGGAGCTCCTCCAGCCACCTGGCTACCTGTCCCTCTGGCTCCTTTAATGTCATGAGCCACTGCAGGGCCGCGTGGTCAGTCCTCACTGTGAGCCCATACCCACACAGGTAATATTTGAAATGCCTGATTGACAGCACCACTGCCAACAATTCCCTGCGGGTGACACAATAACGCCTCTCATGTTTATTGAACGCCCGGCTGAAATAAGCGACCACCCGCTCACCACCTGGCCCCACCTGTGACAACACCCCCCCTACCCCCACACTGCTTGCATCTGTGTCTAAGATGAAGGGTAAGGAGGGGTCAGCTGGAGCTAACACCGGAGCTTCACTCAGAGCACGCTGAAGGCTACTGAATGCCTCCTGACACGACTCAGTCCACACAAAGTCTCTGTCTTTTTGAAAAAGCTGAAACAGGGGCGCAGCGACGCAGGCAAAACCCCGTACGAACCTACGATAATACGACGCCAGGCCCAAAAAACTCTTAAGCTGTTTCTGACTACTGGGAGTAGGCCAGTCGGTAACAGCCAGCACCTTCTCCTCCATGGTGCCAATGCCCTCTCCTCCCACCTTATGTCCCAGAAAGTACACCTCCCGCTGCATGAAGTGGCACTTGTCTGGATGTAGCTTCAGACCAGCAGTCCTGATCCGTGACAGCACCAGCCGCAAGGACCCCAGGGCAGCCTCGAAGGAGCTGCCATGTACAAGAATGTCATCCAAATAGATTACGCACTGTTGACGGGGTACCCCGGCCAGCACCCTGTCCATCAACCTGGCAAAGGTGGCCGGAGCATTACAAAGTCCAAAGCAAAGGACCTTAAACTGCCACAAGCCCCGCCCAGTACAGAATGCTGTTTTTGGTCTGGACTCGGGGGCCAGCGGCACCTGATAATAACCACTGCGGAGGTCCAAGGACGTGAACCAAGAGGACCCCGAGACCAGATCCAGCGACTCGTCAATGCGGGGCAGGGGGTACGAGTCCTTCTTTGTTACGCCGTTCACTGGCCTGTAGTCAGAGCAGAGCCGCCACCCAGACACCTTCTTAGGAACCATGACCACGGCTGCTGGCCACGGGCTGTCCGAAGGCTCAATGATGTCTGCCTGCAGCATATTGGCCACAGCATCGTCACAAGCCTGCTGACGAGCTAGCGGGAGACGACGCGGACGGCACTTGATAGGCTGCGCGTCGCCCGTGTCAATCTCATGCTGCACAAGATGAGTCCTCCCCACCTCCTCATCACTCATGGCAAAACAGTCTCTAAACTCCAGCAGCAGCTGCCACAACTGGTCCTGTTGCTGTGAATCAAGGCTGTTACAGTTCTTCTTCCATATCTCTCTCACTGCAGCCACCAGCCCCCCCTCCCCCACCTGGGGGCCTGAGGGTGGAGACGACACATAAACATCACTGCCTGAGGCGACACAGCCACTGTCCCTCTGTGGAGCGAACACAGGAACGGAGGACACGGGAGGCGTGTTGGTACCAACAGCCACAGCTGTCTTAACTGTCTGGCTGCCTGGGCGCCCATCCTGGCTAAGCTTGGGGAATACGGTGACCACTGGCCCTTCAAAAAAACTCACAGTACCCCTTAGCAGGTCTAACTGACAGCCAGCAGCCCGTAGAAAATCTAGGCCCAGAATACACGGGTCCTGCACTGCAGCTATCCATGCTGCATGACGAAGCGTTTTCCCCCCCACAGTCATAGACAGCACGCCCCTGCCCTTCATAGGAGCCAGTTCACCTGTCACTGTGCGAAGACGCACCAAAGTGGGCTCGAGCGCGGTCCCCTCTGGGACCACATCAGGTCTCACCACAGTCACTGTCGATCCCGTGTCCACTAGCGCTGTACAGGGGACCCCCTCCACCATAACAGAAACATAACAGGAGTCACCGGTACAGACACGCCCCACTGCGACAATTGGCCCCCTGCAACAGTCATCGTCTGCTTCTGGAGGAAGTGGTGCCATGCTTCCCCGACTGTAATGGTGGGCGGTGGTAAGAGCAGTGGCTGCGGTGGTACTGATGGGGCTGTAATCTGGGTCCGCATATCCCCACCTATGCGGGCCCCATGTCGTTTCCCTGCAACCTGCCAGAATTGGGGCATGCTCTGACTAAATGCCCAGGTTGACCACACCCCCAGCAGACCCTGGGCCCCAGGCGAGGCCGACGCACCGTCTGCAAAGACACAGCTCTCAACAGTTCAGTCACTTCATTCAGCCAAGCTGGTTTCTCTTCCACAGGCCGGCTTTCTGCTGCAGATCTCACAGCGGGCGGGGCCTTATCCTGCCAGGTCCCACACGCGTCAGCCATACCCCATACCTTCTCCCGCTCCACCGCCATCTCCAAGGCTGACTGGAGGGTCCGAGGGTGTAGCAGTTGAACTTGAATGCGCAGCTCTGGGGGTGCGAGGGCCCTGATGAACTGATCCCGCGCCAGCTCACTCTGTACTCCAGGGGGCATGTGAGCATACGCCCGCCGCGACAGGCTCTCCACGTCGTTGGCTAACAACCGCAGGGGCTCTCCAGCCTTTCTGACCCGGTTACTCAGTTCAGTACGTAGCAGTTCGGGTTGTAAATACTGACCAAAACGTCTTTGTAGGGCCCCCACCAAAGCTCCATAATCGCGTCTGTCACTCTGGCTCAGCATCAGCAGGCAGGATAATGCATCATCGGTGAGGCTCAGAGCCAGCTGCATAGCTTTCTTTTCTGTCGACCACCTTTCAGCCTGGGCCAACAACTCAAACTGGGCCAGAAAAGCTTCCCAGTCTGACCTACCGGCATATTTGGGAGTCTTTACAGCCGAGATAACCACAGGAGAGCGCGCGCCATCATGTCCGGATACGTCTATAGTCTGCAGGCCGCTTCCGGTGCGGGAAGAAGTGGCGCGAACTTCCGAAGCGGGGATCAGCCCGGCTGCATTAGCCATCCTCACCGCAGCCTCTCTCACACGGCCTCTCGCCTCGTGCGTCGCCTTCGTGAACTCTCTGGTTGCGTCCCCCGACCATCCATAAGCGCCGTTGACCCCCTCGTCTCCGCTCACCTCGAGTTTCACGGTCTTCTTCCGCCTCACGTCCATGCTCTGCAGGTGGCGCCGGGTAACTGCTAATCCAAGAGTGCCACGAAAACAATCCAACAGGGCGCTGTCTTCCGTCCGAAATCACTTCTGACACCAGTGTAATGACTTCAGAAGAGACGCTGGAGACCGGCTTGTCGAACTCAGCTTTATTAAGCTCCAACAGCGAAAGCTCCAACACAACCGAACCGTACATTCAGTACAACACAACCGCGCAATGCTTCCCGTCACTCATCCCTGGAGGCAACCCCCGGGGCGGACCGCCCACTCCCCCTGCCAACCACCAGCCCACACCTGAATAACGTGACCTGCATTCCGGTGACTGACAGGTGGAGGAGGAGACAGGCCAGCTACGTGTCCTCCACTTATTCTGGGTCGTTACAGTATATAACTGCAGTTATTAATGTAAACCAGTGGTCTGAGACATTGTTTACAGCTTAAAAAGGAGTTAAATAAAATTTGGTGAAGATCAGTGGTTTTTCTGTTTATGTAGGAGCAGTTAAAACAGGCCGGTCAAATTTGACCGGGAACACTAAAGTAAGGGGGGAGAAACGAACACGACACAAAGGTTAAGAAGAATTAATCGCCTTGCAAGTAGAGTCGTGAAAGCAATAAAATCTATTCTCGACATTTTGACTTTATTCTGGAAACTGCATTTTGACTTTATTCTCAATATTTAGACTTTATTCTCGACATTTCAACTTTATTTTTCAACATTTCGTCTTTATTCTCGACATTTTGACTTTATTCTGGAAACTGCATTTCGACTTTATTCTCGACATTTTGACTTTTTTCTCAACATTTCGTCTTTATTCCCAACATTTCGACTTTATTCTCGACATTTCAACTTTATTCTCGACATTTCGTCTTTATTCTCGACATTTTGACTTTATTCTCAACATTTCGTCTTTATTCTCGACATTTCGACTTTATTCTCAACATTTCGACTTTATTCTGAAAACTGCATTTCGACTTTATTTTCGACATTTCGACTTTATTTACAAAACTGCATTTCGACTTTATCCTCGACATTTCGACTTTATTCTCAACATTTTGTCTTTATTCTCGACATTTCAACTTTATTCTCGACATTTCGACTTTATTCTCGACATTTCGTCTTTATTCTCGAGATTTTGACTTTATTCTCAACATTTCGTCTTTATTCTCGACATTTCGACTTTATTCTCGACATTTCGTCTTTATTCTCGAGATTTTGACTTTATTCTCGACATTTCGACTTTATTCTCGACATTTCGTCTTTATTCTCGAGATTTTGACTTTATTCTCAACATTTCGTCTTTATTCTCGACATTTCGACTTTATTCTCGACATTTCGACTTTTTTCTCAACATTTCGTCTTTATTCTCGACATTTCGACTTTATTCTGAAAACTGCATTTCGACTTTATCCTCGACATTTCGACTTTATTCTCAACATTTTGTCTTTATTCTCGACATTTCGACTTTATTCTCGACATTTCGTCTTTATTCTCGAGATTTTGACTTTATTCTCAACATTTTGTCTTTATTCTCGACATTTCGACTTTATTCTCAACATTTCGACTTTATTTTCGACATTTCGACTTTATTCTCGACATTTCGTCTTTATTCTCAACATTTTGACTTTATTCTGGAAACTGCATTTCGACTTTATTCTCAACATTTCGACTTTATTCTCAACATTTTGACTTTATTCTCGTAAGTGAGGCATGAAAAATAAAAATCATTGGCCACAATTATTTTTTTCTCAGTGTGGCCCTAATACTCCGTCGTACTAAGGAGATTGTTCCATGCAGAAGTTTGGTTATTAAGATCCCATATGTAAGAAAGGTTCCTGTATTTTTTTTCTTTTTATCTAAAAGGCCTTGGAAAATAAAACACACATGCAGATATATATATATATATATATATATATATATATATATATATATATGTATAATTCATTCATTTAGTTCCATTGCTGCTGAGTCAAATCAATATGCTTCCAATGCAAACTGTAGCCTTTTTTTAATTTGATTAATTTTTTAGATAGTTTGATATATACTTGAGGCCAAAAATGGAGCTAAAGAGGAGAAGTAGGTCACGGCCAGTTTCTGAAAAACCGTCCGAAAACATGTTAGTGTGCTGCAGGCCACCGACTGCTTAGTTCACGTCAGAGCTCCGTTCTGTCAGCAGAAAGCAGTAAATGATCCTATTACAGAGGGAATAATCACAGAAGCAGATGCAGCATCAGTTTATAGATCATAAACTGAACGACCACCATCATAATTTCTACATCGAAACCCCCCCCCCCCCCCGCGTGGCACGTTTGAAACAATGTGCATGTAGCAAAAATGTAACCAACTGATCAACTTTTTAATTTTCTGGCCTTTAATTTTTACATTTCAGTTACGTTTTCTTGATTTACGTGTGACAGAGAAGTGCAGAGGCGAATGGAGACAGTCAAACAGCTTTCGCCTTCACCGTGGAAAACAAAACAAAAAAAATTAAAAGACTTTTTTCCTCACACCTTTCTCCGAGACATCTGCTGCTGGAGGCTCGTGAGACATCACAGCCGTGAAACTTGTTTGATGATTTGATGTTTTTTTCTCTGCGTTTTGCAGCAAAATGTAAATTTCCATGAGGCAGTTGACTTCTAAATGTCACACTCAGAATTTCCTTTAGTTTCTCGTATATATTTCATTACTTGCTCGAGACTGAAAGACACACTTTCCTACATCTGGGAGACTTTGAGGTAGTTTGTCTGCATAAAAGAGGAAATTGCTCAATGTTGAAGATGACTGTTTATCACTCCTGCAGACAGAAACACACATAATAGTTTGATCTTTTCTCTTTTTTTTCCAGGTGCTCTAGATCAGCCTTTCTCAACCTTTTTTCAGTCACGACACCCTTCAAAAGTGAATAAAATCTCACGACACCCCAGAGTAAAATATAATCTAAAGCCACACTGCATCGCTCTGACTGTAAATGCATACATCCCGTTTATTTAATTTAAATAACCTGAACAGGATAACTGCACCAGAGTAGGCCTCAGCAGGAAAGCTTCTTTTCATCCGTGATGTGCTTGCTTCCATCCATCATCCTTGTATTGCCTCTTTTTAGCCTTATCACTAGCAGCTACCTTTGGTACCTATGGAGCAGATTCAGAGCTGGTGGATGAAGGCTTGATGAAGAAGTCGGCTCCTCTGTGATGTTCCGTTCCTGTGGGGCTTTTCTTTTTAGAAAACCATCCATGATGCTGCTAAAAAGTTTTGTTTGCTATCTGTGAAATTAAATTCCAGCGGTTAAATGATATTATGACGTAAGCTAATTGGGCAGTCACGTTGACCTTACGCTGACCCCGTACTGACGTTGTTAACATTGGGAAATGGGCATGCGAGACATATTTTTATTATTCATTTCATGTCCAATTATGTATCTTATTTATTTATTTATTTATTTATTTATTTATTCATTCATAGACAAAAAGTATGTATTTATGTATGCATTCATATATTTATACAGTGGTACCTCTACTTACGAAATTAATTGGTTCTGGAAGTAGTTTCGTAACCCAAAAATTTCTTAAGTAGAGACGTGTTTTCCATGTAAATGTCCTAATCTGTTCCAAGCCCCCCAAAATGCAAACATTATCTTTTTTTTTTATAAATTATAATTAATGCATGAAATGACATAAAACCTGTAAGAAATACATGTTAGAACTAGAAAAGCTCTCAGAGAGCGCAGACCTTCACTAAATGCAACAATTATCGAAAATTGAAAGTGATCCAGAATCCAGGATTTCTTCCGGATCACACTCAAAATGAAATCAGTTCTTCCTTTTCACATTTCTGACAACTCCTGAAAATTTAATCAAAATCCATCCATAACTTTTAGAGTTATCTTGAACACAGACAGACAGATAAACGCTGGCAAAAACATAATCTCCTTGGCGGAGGTAAAAATTGTTTGTTTACCTGGTTGCTGGGTTACGCTTATACAAACAAGGGGTCCTCCTAGCCAATGGGATGCCAGGAAGATGCTAAGCGATAGCCAATGGCAGAGCAGCTCGGGCGCACCGCTTTCAAACCGAGATACAGAGCCGACAGCTATGTTTACGTTCAGTAAACTCTGGGAGCTGCGAGTAGCAGCGCTACTGGATTTCTGTCTTTCGTATCCTGAAATTTCTTTCGTAACGAGAGGCAATATGTTCCCTTTGAGGCGTTTCGTAACCTGAAAATTTCGTATGTAGAAACGTTTGTAAGTAGAGGTACCACTGTAGATGAAATGTCAGAATAGGTCATTTTTTTGACGACACCCCAGTGTGCCGCGACACCCCGGTTGAGACAGGCTGGTCTAGATTCAGGCGGTTCAAGGCGGTTTGGAACCAGCAGTCTTGATTTTCTACTGGGCTTCGTTAGCGTTAGGGCTAATCGGCTTCTAGCTCTGAAAGCAACACACATACATTCCCATTGCTCCCATCAGGCTCATCTTTTCTCTCCTGTCTGTCTCCGTCTCCTTCCCATCCTCCACCCCCCACCTCCTCGAACTCTCGTCCGCCGTCCCAGTCCAGGTTCTCCTCCACGTCCACGCTCCTCTCCCTCTCCATCTCCTCTGTCTCAAGGGCGATCTGCTGACTGTTCAGGTAGATGCTGCTGTGCGACACCAAGGTGCTGGTGTCCCTGGGAGGAAGATGGGCGTCCGTGTCTGCGTCCAGCTCCAGGAAAGCATTCGCCTGGGGCGGGATGTGGTCTGGCGGCTGGTCCTGGAGCTGGTTTCGTCCCTGCAGGTGACGGTTCTTCTTGAGCTTCTTTGCCTTCTTCAGATCCAGCGAGGCGTAGTTCAGATCGGGCTCTAAAGGCTGGTTTCAGACGAAACAAACAAAATAGCTTAGGCTTTTTATTTATTCAGTTTAACAAGTTAGCAACCATGTGTACCAGTTTCCGGTCTGCTGCAAATATTGAGCTTCTGCGGTTTATTTTTAGAACATTTATGCTCAACTGATTTCATCGGTTTGTAGTTTCATTCACCACAGTGCGTCTCAGATGTCAGCTGCTTTCCGTTTTGAGAGCATTGCTGTCAAAAGAGGTGAAGCTGGTCTGCACATTCATTTTACACTAAAATAAGTACTTATAACTAGGGCTGGGCAACGATTAAAATTTTTAATCGTGATTGATCGCATGATTTCCCTGATTAATCGTGATTAATCGCATTATATACGGAAAATCAAATAATGAATTCAAAAGTAGTGTAAAGGTCACTTTTATTTAAATGTTCTACTGCCATATGAATTAAAGTGCCATAACATTTGTTGTTCAAACACTTTTAACATCAGCACTCGTCTGTAAAACAAAATAAAGCTTATTGCCACTGCCAGGGCATTAATGTCATCCTGACTTTATAAAAAATAAAAAAAAAATGTCTACAAACAAAATCTAACAAAATGATTGTGTCTCAGCACAATCAGAACATTAAAACAGGTAATTTCTGAGGTAACAGCAGAAACTTTTAACGGGGAGTTCAACTTGTCAGTTGTTACAAATAACCTTGTTTCTGTTGAATCCTCCATCTGGGAGAACTTTAAAATGAAAAGGTCCATGTTAAAGTTCAGTAACTTTACCAATCTGTGTATCAATCAAAAAAAAAAAATTAAAAAGTGACATGTTATTACATTTTTTGTTTTTTGATCAAACTCAAAGAAATGAAAAAAAAGCCTGTTTTTTTTTTTTATATTTCAATTTTAGACTTGGATCAAAAATATGAAATACAAAAATACGGGCCACAGAACTGAATTTGTTTTACTAATCCCTTATTTTTCACGGTTATTGGGGACCGGCGCCCACCCCTGCGAAAATCAGAATCCACGATCTGGAGCCGGAGCCCCCCGAGCCTCAATAATGTGTTTAAAATATGTTTAAAAACCCCAAAAAAGTAGCAAGGCACTGCAGCAAAACAAGACAAAGGCTCAACTGTGGTCTTTCTGTTACCTTCACAGCCTCTGGTCTCTGAACCGTAGTAAACAAACCGCTACTATTGTGCTATTTTTGGCTCGTAATTAGCAGCTAACACACTAACAACAACACAAGAAACAGTCTGGTTTTCTCTGCATGGAACGAGCACTTTATTCTGTCACTGCAGGAACTTGTAACATCACACAGGTTGTATTGTTGGGCTCCTGTCGGTTAACAGAGAATGTAAATCTATACACGCTGGGCTGCTGTTGATGCTCACTACACTTTTCATCTAACCCCGTTTTCTTCTGCCGTCCCACAGCGTTGCCAGGTGAGAAATGTAGGATTATTGTACCAGAGACTCAAATTTATCGTACTTTAAGGAAAATTATTGTACATCTGTCATAACCAAAATAACAAGCCCAATGATGCGCTATAGTCAAATATAATTACTCTAGTGTTAAATTGCATCCCACAGGCACTCACAGCTTTGTGGCATCAGTACTGAATGGGTTAACGGGACCACATCAGCCCCAACTTACAGTTGCGTTAGAGTAATGTAAAGCTGTAAAGCACAACGGATCGCCAACATGACAACGCTGGATGAGAGAACATATTCACGCACGTCCTGACCGGTGTAGGCTATTAGCGTTAGCAGTTGCTACCAATAGCATCTGAAGGGAAAAATATATTTTGTGTCCCGAGATGCCCTGAATTCAACTCTTTATATATCAATCATGCTATTATCAATTATGATCATGTGTTATCAATTATATACTGCTGATCATGCACCTTTTTGAATCAGGAGGTTCTCGGGCCAGAGGTGGAAACTCTGTGTACTGAGAATGTCCTGATTCAACTCTTTCGTATCAATTCTGCACCTGCTTATGTTTAACAACAAATGTAACTAGAGAGAGAGATGCGCCCCCTATCTGTTCTGTTCACACGGGACTGAGCTCCCGTGTGAATGGGCTCCATGGCGAGAGGCCAAGACAAAGTGTGTGAGCTTGTGGGGAGTAGATGGGCCCGTCCCTCCTTCCGAGCTCGGATGTTGTTAAAAGACTATAAAGACGGTGAGCCGCAAGTTTTGGGTAGAGTCAGCTGCGGGTTTGTGCACGACGCCCAGCCGGGTTTTTGGCCACTCTACCGGACTGTCCGGCTCTCCAGTCCTTTTGTGTCGAGGTAAGAGATTATAAGGCCTAGCCCTGATGAACTGTCAGTGATCTGTTTTGCTCTATATTTTGTGGGGTATAAACTTGACACATATTGTGGTGTATTTGAATACAGTGCATTAAGGGTTAATGCTTTGCAGGTTACGTTACAGCAGGCCAATGGGATTGTGTGTGTGGGGTCACATGACGCTCAATGTCTGTTGCCGGGGGTTCAATAAAGTTGCGTTGTAAAGTCAAGACACAGTTTGTCCACGCGCTATAATTCTTCTCAAAAAAATAGAAGATACGACATGGTGTCAGAAGCGGTGTGTCTCTGACGAAAGAAAAAAGGCGCAACAGAAGACAGTCCACGGCGACAGAGACGGAGGGAGAGACTTTGGCGGATTATACGACGACGTGAGGGACTCGTTAACGTGCAGCAAAGGGTAGCGAGCATGGAGGCTACTGCACCCACGGCTACATTCAACATCCAGCCACCGGAACCCTTCGATTTCAACAAACCGCTCGAATGGACAAAATGGATCCGGAGGTTCGAAAGATTTCGGCAAGCGAGCAATTGGATTACGAACTCCGAGGAGAATCAGGTTAACACTCTGATTTATTGTATGGGGGATGAAGCCGAAAAGAAAGACTATAACAAAGTAAAAGATGGATTCAGGGATTTCTTTATTGTGAAAAAGAACATTGTGTTTGAGCGTGCCCGCTTTAATATGAGAAAGCAAGAAGCAAACGAGACTGTGGAGACATTTGTTACTGCCCTGCATGCTTTAGCAGAGCACTGCAAATACGGGGACTTGCATGATGAACTCATACGAGATAGGATCGTAGTGGGGCTTGCAGACACCAGACTTTCTGAACGCTTGCAGATGGAGAACGAATTGACTTTGCAAAGAGCCATTAATATGGCAAGACAGTCTGAGGAGGTAAAAAAGCAACAGAGCGTACTTAGGAGTGACGCTAGCAGTGTGATGCAGATGGAGGGTAGCTCCATAGACAGGTTGATGAAGAAAGGACAGAAATATAATTCTTCACACCTGAAAAACAGTGGTGCACGGCCGCGCCAGCACATGCAAGGCAGAGACAGGGGCATGCAGCACAGTGCTCAGTGCTACAAATGCGGAGGGCCTTCTCACGCCAGAGCGGAGTGTCCCGCCAACGATGCAAAATGTCGGAGTTGCGGAAAAAAAAGGCCATTACCAGCGCGTCTGTAAAAATAAGACTGTAGTAGGGTGCATCGAAGAAGACGAGGAGAAAAGTTTCTTCCTGGGGTCGGTGTCATGTGAAAAAAACATGTGGACAGCGGATGTGCAGATAAATGGGACAATGCTGAAATTCAAACTTGACACCGGCGCAGATGTAACCGCCATTTCTGAAAGTGGCCTGAAAGACTTGTTCCCGGGGGCACAAAGGCCTGTTCTCCACAAGCCAGAGAAACCTCTGCTGGGCCCCGGAAAGACTCAGCTGGAGGTAGCAGGCTATGCTAAGCTGCAGCTGAATTACAAAGTCAAACAGACGGAGGAGAAGGTCTACGTGGTCAGAAACCTGAGCACGCCTTTGCTCGGGCTACCAGCCATCACTGCCCTGGGCCTGCTCATTCGAGTCGACAGCATCACCATGGACTTTGTAAAGACAACCTACCCAAAACTCTGCAAGGGTCTAGGCGACATCCAACGACCATACCACATCAAGCTCAAGCCGAATGCCATGCCATTCTCTTTAAAGACTCCACGGAGAATTCCCCTGCCTCTGATGGGGAAGGTGAAGGAGGAGCTCCAGCGAATGGAAGAGATGGGGGTCATCAGGCGCGTCGAAGAGCCTACAGAGTGGTGCGCCGGCATCGTCGTCGTCCCAAAGAAAGACAGCCAGCGACTACGCCTGTGTGTGAACTTCACGGGCCTGAACCGGTATGTGTGTCGTGAAAAGTATGTTCTACCATCAGTCGACCAGAGTCTAGGAATGCTAGCTGGAGCCAGAGTCTTCAGTAAATTAGACGCGAACATGGGATTCTGGCAGATTCCTTTAGCTGAGGAGTCAGCCAAGTATACAACGTTCATTACACCTTTCGGATGGTACCACTTCCAGCGTCTTCCGTTTGGGATTAACTCTGCGCCTGAGCACTTCCAGCGCGTCATGGCGGAGGTCATCGACGGACTCGACGGGGTGGTCTGCCACATCGACGATCTGCTGGTGTGGGGAAAAGACCAAGAACAGCACGACGCTCGTCTCCATGCCCTGCTGAGAAAACTCGTGCAAGCAGGGGTGACTTTGAATACAGACAAGTGTGAGCTCTCCAGGAGTGAGGTGGTCTTCCTCGGGCGCGTCATCACCACGTCAGGCATCAAACCTGATCCAGAAAAGACAAAGGCCATCAGGGACATGAAGGAGCCTACAAACGTGAGCGAGCTGAGGAGTTTCCTGGGGATGGTAAACCAGGTGGGAAAATTCATACCCCAGCTGGCAGAGAAAGATAAAGCGCTCCGGGATCTTCTGTCAAAGAAGAACTGCTGGCTGTGGGGTGCAGACCAGGCGGCGGCTTTCAGGGTGCTGAAAGATGCACTAACCTCTCCACCGGTTCTGGCCATGTATGACACGAGCAGGGACACCAAAGTATCGGCAGATGCTTCATCTTATGGAATAGGGGGC
The DNA here is from genome assembly GCA_018398805.1 of Hirundichthys speculiger. Classification (NCBI taxonomy): domain Eukaryota; kingdom Metazoa; phylum Chordata; class Actinopteri; order Beloniformes; family Exocoetidae; genus Hirundichthys; species Hirundichthys speculiger. The sequence goes on along the minus strand of JAGFBZ010000916.1, from coordinate 136,790 downwards.
GTCCTCCTCCAGAAATGGGACAGCGAATGGAGGCCGGTAGCTTATGCATCCTGCTCACTGTCACCCACAGAGCAACGCTATGCACAGGTCGAAAAGGAGGCCCTGGGTCTAACCTGGGCATGTGAGCGCTTCCGGGACTTCCTGTTAGGAAAGCACTTCTGCCTAGAGACTGACCACAAGCCGCTCCTTTCTCTACTAGGCGCACAAGCACTCGACCTGTTGCCACCAAGGATACAGCGCTTTCGAATGCGGCTCATGCGCTACTCCTATGACATTGTGCACGTACCAGGAAAGTCACTCTGGACTGCCGACACGTTGTCACGTTCACCTGTGCAGAAACAAATGAACACAAACGACACTGAGCTGATGGAGAGCACGAACATTTATGTGGACTGCATTGTTAACAACTTACCTGTCAGTCCCACGTTTATGGACACGCTCAAAGCAGAGCTGGAGGCTGACAGTGTATGCTCTCGTGTTATGAAAATGTGTGCAGCAGGATGGCCAGAGCACGCAAAGCAGGAACCGCTTTTAAAACACTTTTGGCCCGAGCGGGCTACACTCACGGTGCTAGATGGACTGCTGCTGAAAGACACACGTCTGGTCATTCCAGCAGCAATGCGGAACGACGTGCTGGACAGACTGCATGTGGGCCATCAAGGGGTCGTGAAGTGCAAAGCACGAGCCCGTGAGACTGTGTGGTGGCCTGGGCTCGGACAGCAGATCACAGAGATGGTGCTCAGATGCAGAACGTGTCTGCAGGAGCGCCGCAATCACAGTGAGCCACTCATGCCGTCAGACTGCCCCGAGCGCCCATGGCAAAAGCTGGGGGCCGATCTCTTTGAACTGGGGGGGAAAACTTACCTGCTTGTTGTCGATTACCTCTCCAGGTATGTTGAACTTGCCCTGCTGACACACACAAAATGTAATGATGTGATTAACCATCTGAAATCAGTGTTTGCCAGACACGGCATCCCAGAGACGCTCATGTCTGACAACGGCCCTCAATTCACCGGCCAGGCATTCGCTTCCTTCGCCACAGCATATGGGTTCGAACACCTTACCAGCAGCCCTAAATTCCCGCAGAACAATAGCGAGGCTGAGCGAGCAGTTCAGTCAATCAAAAATCTTCTGAAAAAGGCAACTGATCCATATCTGGCTCTTCTTGCATACAGGGCCACACCTCTCCAAAACGGGTTCAGCCCGGCCCAGTTGCTCATGGGTCGACGTCTCCGCACCACAGTGCCAACTCATCCCTCTGAGCTGCGCCCTGCACTGCCTGACCGCAGCACGCTGCTCCAAAAAGAAAGGGAGAAGAGGATGTTGGATGCTGTAGACTTTAACAGGCGACACCGGGCAAGACCACTCGGTAGCCTGTCACCAGGTCAGGAGGTGTGGATAACTGACACAAAAACACAAGGGACAATAATCCAGAACCACACCTCACCAAGATCTTACCCTGTGGATGCTCCACATGGGGTGGTAAGACGCAACCGCCTGCATCTTATTCCATTCCAGTGTCCATCACCGAATGAGGCTGGACAACAGAAACAGGAGCCAATGCCGGTCCCAGAGCAGGATTACATACCACCTGCTTTGGGGTCTCCTGTTCCCTCACCTGGAGTTTCCACTCCCAGAACCAGGTCTGGGAGAGCAATTATACAGCCCACTAGACTGAACTTATAAGTGGGTGAGAGAGAAAAAGAGAAAAAAAAAAAAACGCAATGTGCAAAAAAAAAAAAGATAAAAATGTAATGGAAAAAAAAGAAAAAAAAAGATTTTGTCAAATGTTCATGCTGTGCTGAAAATGATGTTTTACAATGTATCGGTTTTACAGGGGAGATACTGATTACAGAAAATTCTAAGTTTCAGAATATGAGTTAAGGTGTTAAGAGAAAAAAAAAGGTAATAGAAAAAGGTTTCGGTTATTAAGGAATTGTTTAACCCAGTTTTCCTTCACAGGTTCTGATGGACTTTAAAAGATAGACTTAAGAGAAAAAAAAAATGTGGTTCACATGTTATTTAAAAAAGGGAGATGTGGTGTATTTGAATACAGTGCATTAAGGGTTAATGCTTTGCAGGTTCGTTACAGTAGGCCAATGGGATTGTGTGTGTGGGGTCACATGACGCTCAATGTCTGTTGCGTTGTAAAGTCAAGACACAGTTTGTCCACGCGCTATAATTCTTCTCAAAAAAATAGAAGATACGACACATATTATTCTAGCAAAAGAGCAATTGTGTGTTTTCTATGTGCAATGCTTGCTATCTGTGGGGAATATATATAAACATATATCATTCTAGCAAAAAGCGAGTGTCTGTGTGTTTCATTTTGTACAGCCGACCACTCCGAACCTGATAAATTTTCTCACAAAACAGCATCTGTATCCACAAAGAAAATAATGATGTGGATTTATTGTTGTTTACATCACGTAGCCTATGTAGCAACTGAACCGGTAGAAGAAGACAACTTTAGGTAAGAAAATCAAGTTTTATTCAATGCTAGACAACTTTATCAAGAGCAACTATGGGCTGGATTGTCTCGGTTCTATTCAGGTAACTCGGTTCGGTACGTGGTCGGAAACTAAAGACTCGGGTCGGGTCGGTTCCGGGTCCAAATATTGCAGAATAATTTCTACCTATATTCTTCAGGCTTCAGACTAATTGGGAAAGAAGTTGTAATGTTTTAGCAGGTGAATAAGTTTCACACTGCAAAAAAAAAAAAAAATGTTGGACTCTGAAAAGATCCATCTGTGCAGCAGGATGTTTCTTACTTACAAGCAGATTTGGTTCAACACAGCTGGAAGTGGAAGAGGCTGAAAATGAGCAAATAATTCTTCATTCTGGGCCACAAAATGACCCGGTAACGAGAAAATAAACCCATAAATCAAATAATAATATCAGCGGAGTTTGTTTATGTGGCGACTTGAAAGAGAAGATTTCAAAGTAAAGAAAGTTAAAAGCCTGAACTCTGACGCTTGTTTGAACAGTTACTATTACAGTCAAGACTTCATTGGTATGAAAGGCATAAAAGACACAGTCATGATAAATGTAAGAGTTTATATGGATTCAATAAGTCAATAAATAATAATATTAATAATTAAATTCATATTTACAGAACTAAGACTTTTAAAAAAAGAAAACAGCTGCAAGTTTCTTTACGGCTTCTGTTGCATTTTTGTGTTTTTATGAGTCCAGATGTGATTTTTATCCAGATGTTACGGATCTGATGGGACAGAGACGATCACATATGGACTGATGTTTCTCTTGATGCGTCACACGTTTAAAAGTATTTCATAGCTGTTGCTCTGCACCGTCAGACGCTTTCACGGATCATATCTTACTGTTTCGTCTCTCCAGGGACGTCTGAGCCCGGCGCCGAGCAGTTCGTCGAAAAAGAATCAAAACCGAGATTCAGAACCTTTTAAAGACACAATCTCGCCCAGATCAGTTGTTTCTCTCTTTTCTGTTAATGACTTCAGTCCTGCCGTTAGTTTCCTCACCCGTGGTCACACGGGTCACTGGGACATTTCTTTAAATCTCAGTTTTCATAGCCGAGCACATTTACAGCTTAAATCTCGCCAGTGGTCGATGAAGGGAAAAAAAACTACAAACAGAATTAAAATGATGTCTCATTGACTTTGACCCGAGGTCATGTCGCCCGGCCCGACAGGAGCCCCGAACAGCTGTCAACCCGTCCAGGTGAGTGTAGCATCTCTAATCAGCAACTAACTGGGGTTTCAATTCAATTTCAATTCAATTCAATTTTATTTGTATAGTGTCTGTTACAATGTCAGTTGTCTCTTTACAGAGACCCAGATCATGACCCCCGAGCAAATATCATTAACTAAATTATAATATTAAATCCAAATCAAGGATAATGGCAGGTAAAAAACTCCCACAGAGGGAGAAAAAACCTTTAAGCCAAACAGTGGCAAGAAAAAAACTCCACTTTAAGAGAAAGAAATCTTGAGCAGGACCTGGATCTAGAGGTCTTCATGGGTCCACTTTCATGGACCCGAACCCCAATGGACCCGTGAAAATTCGACGCGAAACCGACCCGACCCAAGCTATTATCATAAGTTCGGGAGTCCGAACCCAATTAGACCCGCAATATTTGGACCCGGAACCGACTCCACTCGAGTCTTTAGTTTCCGACCACGAACCGAACTGAGTTACCCGAATAGAACCGAGACAATGCAGCCCATAGTTGCTCATGTTAAAGTTGTCTAGCGTTGAATAAAACTTGATTTTCTTACCTAAAGTTGTCTTCTTCTACCGGTTGTTGCTACATAGGCTACGTGATGGAAACAACAATAAATCCATGTCGTTATTTTCTTTGTGGATACAGATGCTATTGGTAGCAACTGATAATGCAAATAGTACACCGGTCAGGACGTGTGGTGAATATGTTCTCTCATCCAGCATTGTCATGTTGGTGATCCGTTGTGCTTTACAGCTGCCGGGCAAACCGCTTATAACACGCTAATAACGCGCTACAGGAACACGATTGTTTCATGACAAATATGTGTTAATGAATAATTAATAATTAATTAAACTGCCCCGAGTCCTGACATTGGCTGCCACTGCCAATATCTTTACCTCTCTGGAGTAAACACGGACCCAGCCTGTCAGAGAGCACCGACCGGACCCGAGACTAACTGTACCGATTCAGACCCGAACCCGGAGTCACATCTTTTGAATGGACCCGAGACCCGATTCAGGTCGGGTCGGAACCTTGGGTTGTCGTGTTGTTCCGAAGACCTCTAAAATGACTACATAAACAGATGCAGGTAGCAGCGTTGAGGTGAGATGGTCAGAGGACCAGATCACCAGTCACCACGGCAACAGTTTCAACCAGGAAGTCTTATGTGAAGCAGCAGAGCCGGACCACCGGACCACCAGACCACTGGTTATTTCTCTTTACATGTGTTGGACCATCCCTGGTCAACGCCACTGGTCAGGTGATCCACGTGTTAACAGTTCCAGCCAAACCCACAACCCGCCTCCGTACGACTGAAGCGCAGCAGAGTCACGTCCTCAGCTTCGCTTCGTTTAGTCTCAGTAAACCTCTGACCTGAAAATACAGTCCCTGGTTTTGCTGCACGTGGAATCAAACGGCAGTTTGAGACCACGTATTGAAACGAATGGAGGAACAAGCCGTTAACGCAGACTTGCAGAGAAATTGTTAGTTACCTTGCTGCAGTTTCTGGTGCGCTGTAAGGTCATCATCTCGTAGCAGTCGTCTGCAGAATCTGGAGAAAAACACGTCATTTTAAAGGTTCGGGGACCAACAACGGTTTACACGAATGCATCTGTTATCAAGAGCAGCTTTAGCTTCGGATCTTTGACGTTTGTCTAAATGCAGTCTCTGTCAAAACAAAAAAAAAAAAAAAAAAACCAATAAGGAAACAAGCGTGAACAGGTCACACCAAACAGTTTCTTTTTTTTTGTTAAAGGTTGAGTCACTCGATGGTAAACACATTCACAGATTTCCCCTCCGTCTTCCAGGTAGGTGACAGGTCGGCAGGTCTCACCTTGTCTTTGCGCCCTGATGTTGCCGTAGATTGGATTTTCCTGCTGCTCGCGGTGGTTGTGGGGATTTTCTTGCTGCTCTTGATGACTGCGGTCGTGAAAATAACCTCTTTCCATCGGTGAGAGGCTGCAGAAACAGCAAAACGAGAGCTAAGTTGGAGCTCATTTCTACGATCCGTCCTCATTTATCTATGAGATATTTAATGTTTTTACTTCCTATAAATCACATAACTGAACTAAATATCACATGGTGGAGATGCGGTCATATTTAAACCACATTTAAAAAAAAAAACATATTTAAATGGTACCTTTCTCTGTCAGAGTTGTGAGAGGAGCAGCACTCATCTTTACCTGTGAAAAAACACAAAATAAAATGCAAGTTTACTTAAACAATAATATGCTAAAAACTACAGCAAAGTAAAAGAGCATTTTAAGTTCACCTCTGCACAAAATGGCGCGTCGTCTGATGCAGAAGAAGACGTTGAGGCAGAAGGAGATGAAGAAGGCCGTGGACGTCAGCGCCAGAGCCGTCGCTGGAGAGAAACGACACAAAAGAGCAACTGACACCCCGAGACGTCTCTGACTGCACCTGATGATGACATTCAGCCTCCAGGTGATGATCTGATCGTCCTTTACAGCTGGAATCACATCTGTTGTGAGCTGAAGATCGAAACGGCTCAAGCATACGGACGGATTTCACTCTTTCCAGTTCAGAATTATTGTAAATTAACAGCAGCTGTGTGAAGGTAACTTGGATAAAAGTGAAAATGAACATCTGACTCTAACCAGGAGACGGATCCTGATTCAGGTACGTACGTGGAACCAACTTTGGGTTCTCACTGGTTTAGATTTACAAGCTCTGCTTTCAAACTTTTTTTTCTGCCATATTTGTGGCATCTGCTGTCTTATTTATGGTAAATCCGAGCTCCTTAAAAACATTACATACATGCTACAGTAGAAGTTTGATAAGCTGTTCTGGTCTTACCATATTCCCAGTTCATGTTGCAGCCGTCATCAACTCAACAATGCCTAACAATGGTTGTGAGGCTACAGCGCGTCGCTGTGCTCCATCACTGAGGTGAGCTACACTGTAGTCTATTTTCAATCTTCCTGAGCTAACTCTCTGTTATCACGGCGCTTTCAAAACTGCCTGCTCTTCAGTTACAAACAGGAAGCAAAGTAACCTCATTGTGGGGAAGGCAGTCTCAGAGCAACTGTGGGATACGGTACTGTTTCACAGAGACGACTGCAGGGCAGCTCAACCTCAGGAAGTTCACCAATGTCACCCAAGTTACTATTGGTTTAAAACGAAAATGTTCCTAAATCCTGGAGGAGGAGCAAACGCATCAAATATTTACCCAAAAAAAGGCAGAAAATGTATTTTATTTTTGCCTAAAAAAAGATTAAGCTTGTTACTTATAAACCTAAAACCAAGGATCATCCTTAAATGTTTTTTTTTAATTGCACCTTTCAAACACAAGTGCAGCTCAGCTGCTTCATAGAATATATATATATATATGTATATATATATATACATATATATATATATATATATATATATATATATATATATATATGTATATGTATATATATATATATATATATATATATATATATATATATATATATATATATATATATATATATATATATATATATATATATATACACACACATATATATAATATTAGGGCTGGGCAACGATTAAAATTTTTAATCACAAATAATCGCATTATTTCCCTGATTAATCACAATTAATCACATTGTATACGCAAAATCAAATAATGAATTCAAAAGTAGTGTAAAGGTCACTTTTATTAAAATGTTCTGCTGCCATATGAACTAAAGTGCCATAACATTTGTTGTTCAAACACTTTTAACATCAGCACTTGTCAGTAACACATATTTAGTGTAAATCTCATCTTAAAAAATGTCAAATAAAATAAAGCTTATTGCCACTGCCAGGGCATTAATGTCATCCTGTTTTTATAAAAAATAAAAAAAACGTCTACAAACAAAATCCAACTAAATGATTGTGTCTCAGCACAACCAGAACATTAAAACAGGTAATTTCTGAGGTAACAGTCGAAACTTTTAACGGGGAGTTCAACTTGTCAGTTGTTACACATAACCTTGTTTCTGTTGAATCCTCCGTCTGGGAGAACTTTAAAATGAAAATGCCCATGTTAAAGTTCAGTAACTTTATCAATCCGTGAATCAGTCATTCTTTCCAAATGTCACTTAAAAAGTGACATTTAATTACGTTTTTCGTTTTTTAATCTAACACAAAAAAACTAAAAAAGCCTGTTTTTTTTTTTATATTTCAATTTTAGACTTGGATCAAAAATACGAAATTAAAAAACGGGCCACAGAACTGAATTTGTTTGATAATGGAGGACTGGACTTTCTGTTGTCATTACACATCTGTGCCACTAGATGGAGCCGCACTGCAGTAACCAGCTAGAGAACAGCAGGACAGTGAACACATGGAGCAGATCAGATGGAACATGGAGGAATGACGACAAAGTTTTGTTGCAGTCCAGAATTTTTTTTTTTTTAAACAGAATTGTTAATATTTCTACCTGAGTTGCTACCTGAACTGTAAAGGTCACAAATTTTTACCGTTCTCCATGTCTGTTTTAGCTTTTCTGCATGTTTCCTGCCAATACTCTTCTGGTTCAGCAGACTTTTCAAAACAATATATATATATATATATATATAAATATATATACAGGGCTCGACAATAGCATTTGCCCGATGGCCCGAGCGTTTTTTTCGCCTGTCTCGGGCCAGTACGGGCCAGTAAACTTTATTAAACACTGGCCCGTCCGGGCCACCACATTTTGAGGCAATTTCAGATTTTTCTTATGTATATATTCGTCATAATCGCCAAGAAATGACTTTGGTCCGCCATGTGAAGAACGTAATTTCGCTGCAGGAGTGTGTCGCGTCTTCGTGCAGTTCCGGAACTGTTCGGGAATTTTCGGCAGCAGCATCTTTAAATGCGCGTGAAAAGATACAAGACGGAGAAGAATCGAAACAACGAAAGTACACAACAGTATTGCTATAGACCTTTTCGGGCCAGCCCCCCGGAAGTACCCCGTCCGCTATTGCTGGAGTGTGCTACAGAGCGATTCTTTCACCGGCTCGCAGATTAACCAGTGTTTTTCTCTTTCCACAAATATATATTTTTATAATGTCGAGTCGGTCGAGTGGGAATACATGATCCGTCATAAACTGTGCCAACAATGGTGTGAAAATTCAACAATGGAAGAAGAAAGTATGTGAAATACACAAGCCTTTACTGCACGAAGACTGCCTTGTTTGCAGAACAAGAAGTTAAGATGACGTGGGTGAAAAATATCAACAGAAAGGACTTTGTTCCAAATGAATACAGCCGGGTGAGTTTTCGTTAACATTTAATCTCGTACTACTCATAGTCTCGCTGAGAGTCCCGGACGATTCTGGCCGAAAAAACAGCAGTATGAGGCTACTGTAGCCCTCGGCACTAGCACAAGACTATAAACCAATGAATGAATGAATTAATTAGGAGAATGATAAAATAAATTAAATATAACGTTAACACATAGCCTAATTTACCGCTAGCGTTAACGTTACAGTAGCATAATCTTTTTGGCTTGTTGACGTTAGTTATAGCCAGCGTTGCAGCGTTCCACAGTTTTTAGTGTTTGATTATGGGAATAGATCATGCTATTTCCATAACCAATCATTAAAAACAGCGATAAAATACCTTCATCTGTAACTGAAGGCCACTGCCTAACATCATCAATCCAAGACATGTCTGCGTTATCCGTAAATAATGCTCCACGCTGCTGTGTTTGGGTTAGTTGGTGGAACACCGCACACTCCAGTTATGGCGGGGCCACTAGGGGGCGCATGTCCACAATTTTCAAGTCGAAAAGGTGTATACAGATGCAGAGTTGGAAGAAGAGTTGCTGCAGTTGGAGGAAGAACTGACTACAGACTGCTTTAGCATCTCCTATGGGTCTGAGGAGATAATGGTTTCTTTAGGCTGTGACAGGGTGGAGGACGAAACTGGTGTCTGTGAAGTGGTGGCACAGGAAACACAAATTACAAAACTAAACAGTTAAACATGAAATAAATACCGAACAAAATGTACCTAGTCAAATATATACTCAGGAAGATGCCATGTGATAAATACAAATTTGAAAAAGTCTCATAAAGCATCTGTGATGAGAATTCATTTAGTCAATGCCAAATATAGCATAAAATCAAAATAATTACTTCAAAGGAAGGACTTGTGATATCAGAGACTGTCAAACACTTAATATGTGTAAGTTTTTCATACATGATGGTTATTGCTTGATAGTAAGTATCAAGACATGAGTAAGTATTCTGTGCTTTTCAGATATCATCTAATATCACATTGTGAAAACAGTGAATAAAAATTTCTACTTTGATATGTAAAATGCAGTTTGATTATTTTAGTGCCAAAAACAACTTACCACATACTCACCTGCTGCCTCCCTCACACTTTTATCCCAGACTTGGGACTGGGCTTGTGTGTTGTATGTTAGGTGTGTAATCATTTCATTAATTAAATATTATATAAAAGTATATTATAAGATTGGAGGAGTGCATAATATATTAAACCATCACCAAAGCATGAATGATTAATTTTGATAAATCTAACAGGTTATGGACCAAAAAGCTCCTTGCTACAAAGAAGGTATTTTAGAAGTTTATACTAAAAGCAACAAAGCATCACACCACATTAACAACACAGAAGGTGTTTTACGACAGTAATACTATGTGCATCTACAATGCAGGCAGGAAAATCTACGGGGTTATTCTTCAAGATTATATGTGCATGCTACCTGCAAACAGAAAAAAAGTTATTCAACAAAAATGTTGTGTCAGATAACATAATATTGCTAAAATATGTGAGACTTTTTATTTCTTCATTTCAGTGTCAGAATGCACCAGAATGCACCAAATTACATCATTTTTTCAAAATTCCTTCGGCGGCCGCTGTTCCGTGCGCCTGCGAATAGTTGGGCCACTGATTTATGAATCAGGGCCAGTACATTCCAAATTTTACTGGCCCTGTGGGCCAGTGCTCTAAAATGCTTATTGTCAAGCCCTGATATACACTACTGGTCAAAAGTTTTAGAACACCCCTATTTTTCCTGTTTTTATTTAAATTAAAGCTGGTCAAGTCCAGTGAATAACTTTAAATGGTACAAAGGTAAGCAGTAAACTGCCAGAGGTGGAAAAAAAGTTTAGATTGCCAAAACAAATTTCAGAGTTATAAAAAAAAGAGGGGTCTTTTTTCAGTGATCAAGCAACAATGGATGTAAATTAAGTCTTGAAATTTGATGCAAACAATTCCCACAGATGTCCCAACCTCTGTTGATTACTTACAAAGCTCTGTCATTGTAACAGACGCTATATAAATAAAATTGAATTGAATTGAATTAAGTAATCAACAGATTGCTGGATCCAGAGTTGGTGACTTGTACAGAGCGACTGACACCCTGGACCAAAAGGGCTACAACGGCATTTTACAGAGCCATCCAGTACCTTCTTTGGTCTACGCCTAGTCGCTTAGGGGTTCATCTTACAGCAAGATAATGATCCAAAACATACATCCATTCTGTCAGAATGACCTTAAAAAAAAAAAACAAGACGGTCGGCTTCAAATGATGTAATGGCAGCCCTGTGTCCAGACCAGAACCCCATTGAGCTGGTTTGGGATGAAGTTCAACACATTTCTGGAAACTTCTGACAGTGTTGGGAAGAACCTTCCCAACAATATTAGATTTCCATTGTAGAAAGAAAGCCACTAACAGTGTGTTTGTCTGTTATATCTGCAAAAAGTGGCAACTTTGATGACTCAAAGATTGTGGTTATATTTTTGTAAAAGAGATTTCATGATATCTTTTTTCAAATATCTAATTGTTTATTTGTTCTATACATTAATTTCAGATTACATTGAGACATTAAGCTATGTACTGTAAATTACTATAGAAACTGGAAAACTGGAGGTGTTCTAAAACATTTGACCGGTAGTGTATATATATATATATATATATATATATATACATATATATACACACACACACACACACACAGTAAAGGTCAGCAGGGTGTCTTGGTGGTCTCTGTTGTCTCCCAGCTAGAAGGTTCCTGGTCTGGACCTCAGCAGGTCTTTCTGTGTGGAGTCTCCATGTTCTCCTGGTGCTTGTGTGGGTTTCCTCCAGGTTCTCCAGCTTCCTCCATCAGTCCAAAGACCTGCATGTCAGGTTACCTGGTGGTTCTAGATCACCTGGAGGAGTGATTGTGAGTGTTCATGGTTGTTCATCTGTGATGGACTGGAGACCTGTCCAGGTGGACCCCTGACTGTAGACCTGAAGAGAGCTGGGATAGACTCTAGCATAAGCAGGCGTAGGTAATGGAGGGATGGATGGATGGATGGATATAGAGTAAAACGCAAAAAAAAAGGATATCAAAGACAATATTTCATAAAATGTAAAGGACTTCTTCAAAAAGGAGCAGCAGAGAGGATGTGAGTGTCTCGTATCCAGCTGATACCTGCGTCTCCAGGGAGGAAGCTCCGCCTCCCAGTCTGGTCCTGGACGCTCCTGAAACTGAGACCTGCTCTTTTAGACTTTAGTAATTTATTCCAGACTGAACAGGCAAGGCTCCAGTGGCCTGAAAGTTGACCGACAGGAAAGTGAACCGCGCAGAGAAGGGGCCGGGAATTGAACCTGCGTCTGCTGTACGAGGACTGCAGCCTCTGTACATGTGAGTTAACCTTTGTGTCGTGTTCGTTTCTCCCCCCTTACTTTAGTGTTCCCGGTCAAATTTGACCGGCCTGTTTTAACTGCTCCTAAATTAACAGAAAAACCACTGATCATCACCAAATTTTATTTAACTCCCTTTTAAGCTGTAAACAATGTCTCAAACTAGTGGTTTACATGAATAATTGCAGTGAATATACAAAAATACAATGGGGGGCATGTGTCTTCACACACAGGAGTGGCATTTTGCAATCAGATTGTAGTGTGCCTTGCAAAGCCATCACATTTGAAACATATAAGACTTGTGTTATTGTCTCTAGGGGCACAGAGGTGGCATCTCTTCCATTTCTGCCCCTGTTTTTGGGGGAGAGCAGCCAGGGCAGAGGCTGGGGCTTGCAGACTCCTCACCAGACTGGCAGAAGCTGGTGCACGGTAGAGGTCTTCACAGGTCCACTTTCATGGACCCGAACCGAAACCGACCCGACCCGAGCTATTATCATAAGTTCAGGAGTCCGAACCCAAATGGACCCGCAATATTTGGACCCGGAACCCGAGTCTTTAGTTTCCAACCACGAACCAAACTGAGTTACTGAGAAAATCCAGCCCATAGTTGCTCATGTTAAAGTTGTCTATCGTTGAATAAAACTAGATTTTCTTCCCTAAAGTAGTCTTCTACCTGGTTCAGTTGCTACATAGGCTACGTGATGTGAACAACAATAAATCCCTGTCGTTATTTTCTTCGTAGATACAGATGCAACTGCTAACGCTAATAGCCTACACCGGTCAGGATGTGTCGTGAACATGTTCTCTCATCCACCGTTGTCATGTTGGTGATCCGTTGTTCTTTACAGCTGCCGGGCAAACCGCTAATAATACGCTATGGCAACACGATTGTTTCATGACAAATACGCCACGTTAATGAATAATTAATTTAACTACCCCGAGTCCTGACATTAGCTGCCAATATCTTTACCTCTCTGGAGTAAACGCTGACCCAGCCTGTCAGAGAGCACCGACCGGACCCGAGACTAACTATCAATTCAAAACCCGGAGTCACGTCTCTTGAATAGACCCAAGACCCAATTCGGGTCAAGTCAGAACCTCGGGTTTTCGGGTTGTCAGGTTGTTCCGAAGACCTCTAGTGCACGGGGAAGGTGCTGGCGCCGCTGAATCAGAGGAGTCACTAAAGCTTTCCCAAGCTCTGCCAGAAAGAGTCTCCTCTTGAAACACAATGTTCCCATAACAAACACCTTATTGTTTACTTTAAAATGTGTAACAAGTGTTATACATTTAGTTTGGAAGCTGTAGTTCATGTGGGGGGATAGACACATAAGCATAGGAATGAGGTGGGAAGAGGAGACACCTATTTGTTCAGTCTAAAAGGGTTTATGTGGGGTGGTGTGTGTGTGTGTGTAGGTGTGTGTGTGTGTGTAGGGGTGTGTGTGAAGGTGTGTGTGTGTGGGTGTGTGGGTGGTGTTTGTGTGTGGTGGTGTATTTGTGGTTGTGTACTATGTGATGGATGAACACAATCTAGGGTCACCCATTAATTTCCTATGGCGGTCATTTTTGACCGGGAACACCACAGGTGTTACAAAGTTGAATAAACTACTCAAAATTCAATGAAAGTGGTTATCAGTAAATATATATGTTCAAATGGCTAGTGTGGAGGATATCATAAGGCCCTGAGACAATCAAATGTAAAACACAATATTTATGTTTGATGAAAGTAGGAAATCGGTCAGATTTGACCCGAACACGACAGAAAGGTTAAAACAGACCTGCAACAGTCCACCATTGATGTAACAGAGACCTGTTTCTGCATCAGATGGGAGAGATTTATGAAATCTTTTAAAGGAAGCGCCCTAAAGACCTGTTTGATTTGCCACTTAAAAAGATAAATTCCATCAATTAAATTTAAAAAAAGTAGAACATTGTGCCTCATCCACAGTTTAATGTCTCTGGAACAGGCCTGCAGCTGCTGCAGCTGATCGGCATCACATACTGACCTGAGTGTCGTTGCCACGACAATGAAAACAAATGTCATGATTTCTAATGACATTAGAAATAAAATCAGAGTCGACAAAAGTCCAGAACCCAGTGGGAACCCATGAGTAACTGTAACTGTAGAGGGCGCAGTTACAGTTAGTTACAGTTACAGTTACTGTTACTGTAACTGTAGAGGGCGCAGTTAAACTGAACTGAGATCAGCTCAGTGCAGCAGATGTGCTCGTCCTCCCTCACCCACAATCGCTCTGACGACGGTTCGGTCGAGCGAAAGCACCAGGCGTCACAGATCTGTTTATCTGCAGTTCACATCTGGTCATGCGCAAACTAACCTCCGGTTTTGCTGCTGTGGTTGGAAAAAAAAAAATCAGAAAACTGCAATTGCGAGATGTTTCTCAGCGCAGCTTTACAGGAACGAGTGTTTGAGTCGCTGCAGAGAAACATGAAAGTTTCTGTGTGACACAATTAAAGGCGTCTCAAGGAAATTAATTTAAGACGTCGTTAACGTGGAAAGGTAGAAGTAGAAATGAGGAAACATTTAAAGGATAGGAAGTTCTGTTAACTTTCACGATCAGCGTTCTACAGTCGTGAGTTACTTTATCAGGTCCAATCACATGGAAGCAACTCAGCAGGTTTATTCACGTAAACATGGTCCAGACGACCACGGAGCGGTCCAGAGGATGGTCCCAGGAAGAGAAGATATCCAGCTGCTGATGTCAGAGGTTTAGAGGAGGATGGACAGACTGGTTGGAGCTGATCGAAACTCATCAGGAACTCAACCAGGTCTGCAGAACAGCATCTCAGAACACAACTGGAACCTTGAAGCAGATGTTCTCCAGCAGCAGAGACCACAGCAGGAGTCTCTGCTGTCAGCTGAGAACAGGAAACACAGACTCACCAGAACTGGACCACAGAACACTGGAAGAACCTGGTCTGGTCTGATGATTCTGGATTTCAGCTGCAACATTCAGATGGTCAGAACTTGGAGGAACCAACATGAGAGCCTGGATCCATCCTGGTCCATCAACAGTTCAGGCTGCTGCTGGTGGTCTGATGGTCTGGAGATGTTCTCAGTACCAGCTGATCCTGGTTTAACCACCACAGTCTACCTGAGGATTGTCTATCTCTTCATGACCACAGTGGACCATCTTCTGATGGATCCGTCCAGCAGGATGATGCACCATGATCATCTCTAACTGGTTTATGGAACAATGAGTCCACTGTCCTCCAGTGGTCTCCACAGTCTCCAGATCTCAGTCCAGCAGAGCAGCTTTGGGATGTTGGAGGAACTGGAGGTTCTCATCATGGTCATGTCAACATGGACCAGAACCTCTGAGGAACGTTTTCAACACCTGGTTGAATTCATGACACCAGGAATTAAGGCAGTTCTGAAGGTAAAAGGAGGTCCAACCTGCTGCTGGAGAGGTGGAGCTGAGAGTGAATGCTGGATGTGTGTTCAGACCTGAAGCCTCGTCTGTGACTGTCTTCTAAAACCTGAGGGTTTTCTGGAAGTCTTCAAGTCGTCCACAACAACTGACCAGTGATTTACAAATGATGAGTCGCACCAGGCTTGAAACTCAGAGGAACACGTGTGGATGGTGAGGGTGTTCAGACCACGTGGTTGTGGTCGTCGTCCCTCCGTCAACAGCAGGTTGTCTGCGGTATCTGCGGAGGACAGCTGTCTTCCACTTTGATCTGTGTGTGGAGTGACTGTGGCCTCTGACAACACGGTGGGTCGATACCTGGCTACCTGTCCACATGGTGAAGAAGTCTTAGAACCCGCTCCACCACAGCAGTTCATCTGAACCTGGAGAAGTTCAGTAAAAACCGCAGAGGCTGTTGCATGTGTGTGTGCATGTGGTTTGTAGTGTGATGTGTGTTTGAGTGGCCAACAAGACAAAAAAATAAAAGATGCAAATAATTACAGTCCATTTTAGTCAGGGTGGAACACAAAAACCAAAGAGTACGTTGGAGGAAGTTCTAATTTTAGGGCTGGGCAACAATTAAAAATTTTAATCGCGATTAATCGCATAATTTCCCTGATTAATCACAATTAATCGCATTGTATACGAAAAATCAAATAATGAATTCAAAAGTAGTGTAAAATGCACTTTTTTAAAAAATGTTCTGCTGCCATATGAACTAAAGTGTCATAACATTTGTTGTTCAAACACTTTTAACATCAGCACTTGTCAGTAACACATATTTAGTGTAAATCTCATCTTAAAAAATGTCAAATAAAATAAAGATTATTGCCACTGCCAGGGCATTAATGTCATCCTGTTTTTATTAAAAATAAAAAAAAAAGTCTACAAAAAAATCCAACAAAATGGTTGTGTCTCAGCACAATCAGAATATTAAAACAGGTCATTTCTGAGGTAACAGCAGAAACTTTTAACGGGGAGTTCAACTTGTCATTTGTTACAAATAACATTGTTTCTGTTGAATCCTCCGTCTGGGAGAACTTTAAAATGAAAATGTCCATGTTAAAGTTCAGTAACTTTATCAATCCGTGAATCAATCATTCTTCCATTTTCAATTGTCAATCAAAATGTAAAAAAATATTTAAAAGTGACATTTTATTACCTTTTTACGTTTTTAAATCGTAAAAAGGTTTTTAAATCGTAAAAAGGTTTTTAAATCTGTTTTTATAATATTTCAATTTCAGACTTGGATCAAAACTACGAAATTAAAAAACAGAACTGAATTTGTTTCATAATGTAGGACTGGTCTTTCTGTTGTCATTACACATCTGTGCCACTAGATGGAGTCGCACTGCAGTAACCAGCTAGAGAACAGCAGGACAGTGAACACATGGAGCAGATCTGATGGAACATGAAGGAATGACAACAAAGTTTTGTTGCAGTCCAGAATTTTTGTCTTCAGTCAGAATTATTAATATTGCTACCTGAGTTGCTACCTGAACTGTAAAGTTCACTGATTTTTACCGTTCTTCATGTCTGTTTTAGCTTTTCTGCATGTTTTTCTGCCAAATCTTTTTCAGTTCTGCAGCAGCCAGAAACAGACTTTTCTAAACAAAAGCATGCAAGCAACATGTGTTAACGCGCGATAAAATAAATGTTGGCATTAATAAATTAATGAGTTAACGCGATAATAATGCGTTAACTTACAACTTTAAAAGATGGTATTCAGATTTTCATCTTTTTAGCAAAACTGCGGTTCTTTAAAGGATGAAAAGAGTAAAGAATTTGTTTTTTCTCTCTGCAAACAGAACATTTGCTTACGGCTGTAAATGCTGCAGCTTTAAACCATCGCGCTTCACATCATTATCTGTGCGTGTGTGCGTGCAAAAGCTCAGAGGCAAATCAAAGTCAAGTTAAATAAGTTTTTATTAATGACACCAGGTACCTCATACGTGTGTTTATGCACCTGCTCATATAATTGAGTCACTCCTGGAATCCATTTACAACATATTTACACCTGTTCAAAACCTGCAAGCCGTCAGTCGGCAAAGAAGATCTGTGCCACTTCGATTGGTTCGACTACCGAGTTGCACCTGGAAAAGGGGAACGAGTGTGTCTGGGTCTCGCTTGGTTTGGCGGCCGTGTACTTGACGGGAGGGGGCGGTGGCTTGAAGGGAGGCGGGAGGTCCATCCTGCAGAACCAGAGCACAGATATCGACTGTCAGCGGCGTGAGAACGGCAGCCCAGCAGCGTCACACGGTCATCAGATGTTTTATCCCAAATCAGTGGGTGTAGATGGGAGATGAAAGGTGGACGTTTTACCTTTTCTTGATGATTTGTCTCCTGTAGAGAAATCCAATCATGGCGATCAATAACAGTATTGGAACGATGACCAGTACCAGCAGTAGATGACTCTGTCTGGCATCTAAAAGGAGCAAGTTGCAGAAAGGAAAATTTGTTTATTGGTTGCAGAAACATTTCAAACATATTGATCGCTTGTCTTTAATGAAGCGGAGTAGATTTCAGAAATACTTCTAATAAATTCAGAGCTACGGAGTGAAACTTTTCGCCTGGAGGCTGAAGTGTTTTTTGCATCCACTCTCCCTTAGATGGCTGTGAATCAGTTCTGAATGAGTTTTCTACCTCACCAAGACGTCCAGATTCACCTGCAGATGTTTCAGTGTCGGTCCAGCTGTTTGGTGGTTTTTATCTGTGGTCGAACTGATTCTGTTGATTATTGTACAGCCTTTACTTCAGCAGCCACTAATATATGGAGCCTCT
The DNA here is from genome assembly GCA_018398805.1 of Hirundichthys speculiger. Taxonomy (NCBI): domain Eukaryota; kingdom Metazoa; phylum Chordata; class Actinopteri; order Beloniformes; family Exocoetidae; genus Hirundichthys; species Hirundichthys speculiger. Next base: position 118,264 of record JAGFBZ010000916.1, on the reverse strand, counting down.
TTTGGGTCATAATTCAATGAATAAATGAGTCTATTATTATGAAATACAGGCGTTTATTCTTATGAAATATTTCTCATTATTATGATAACGGATTTGTTTTTCATAAGAATGAGCTTTTACATAATAATGGCTTTGTTTTTCATAAGAATGATTTGTGTGTCAATCACAGCAGAGAGGGCGGAGCCATTTATGTGATTGGCTGCTCCTTCATTCTGGCATAAGCAACAGAACAGTGAATATCGATAGTGGGCGAGAGGTGCAATGTATATACTCAGGCCAGTAGGTGGCAGAATGCACCTCAGTTTATGGTTAAAAGTTGACATCGACTAAGAAACGTCAAGGTTTCCCGTAGCTCAGTCCAAGCTGCCATAACTACAATCGGACTAGGAGCGCACCTTGATGACGCCACGGCCCGCTGCTAACGGGACCTCACGGCCAAAACTAGTCGATGTCAGAGCATAGAATGGAGAAGGATCAGCCAATGAGCGTGCAGGTCAACCACTGGTCCCGCCCACTGGCAAAATGTCATTATTATGTAAAAGCTCATTCTTATGAAGAAGGAAGCAATTATGTAAAAGCTCATTCTTAGATAAAAAAGCCATTCTGAAATAAACTATTATGCATTAAACTAAGATTAAATAATAATAAAAATATATTTCATAATAATTGCATTTTTTCATAATAATGGGAAATATTTAATAATAATACACATATATTTCATAATAATAGGAAATATTTCATAATAATGGATACGTATTTCATAATAAATGCCTGTATTTCATAATAATAGACTCATTTATTCATTGAATTATGACCCAAACGGGGGTCCATACTAACAAAGCTGTCCACGCTGTGATTTTGATCAATTTACTGATTGAGTCCACATTTACTCATGAAAACTTTTCCCATTACACCCACTGAAATAAAATGTTTGCAAAAAAAAAAAAAAATGTAACGTTTTGGTCCGGTCTAGGGGGTATAGTCAGAGAAAAACTCTGACCAATCAATATACTGATCATTATTACTTTTATTGGCTGCCTAATACGTCCATCAAATATCAGTGCACTCCCACCCACCCCTCCCTCCCTCCCTCTGGTTCATGTAGTCATGAATCATGTAAAGGTGTGGTTTCGAGGGGTGGGCTGAAGAGGAGGAGGCGGAGCCTTTGGGAGGAGGGAGGGAGTGTATATTTTCAAAATCTCACTTGAGTTGGATTGCTGTAACCATTTTTTCAAAGAACACCTACCCCACCTTTAATTAATTGCACGAATTTACCATTAAAACAAGTTTCAGCTTTGATTCTCCTCTTTTCCAGAAACAACATAAACAAACTGCTAATATTATGAAATAAATATTCACTTTGAGTTATGAGTTTATTTTCTTGTACTGAAAAAAAAAAAAGATTAAATTCTGGGTGAAAATGATTAAATTCTAGTAAAAAATCTGTTTTTTTAATCTTTTTCTTTTCTAAACAAATTATATTTCTTTTTCAGTTTTATCTCATACCTCTCATTTCATTTCTTTATTTTATTTCTATTTTATGTGTTCACTTTCATTGTTCATTTATTCTTACACTTGTCCTGTATCAAGTATGTTTTAAAGTTGTTTTATCTAAAATTAAACTTTTTTTCTACTTGTTACAAACTCTTGAACGTCGACCAGATCCGAACTAGAAACAAGTAAAAATATCTTGCTATTATTATTATTATTATTATGTAATTTTCACCCAGAAGAATTTATTTCTTGTAGTTTTGCTCAAGAAAAACTTCTGTCATCAAGCTGTTGTCGCAGAAAATATTCTTTTCTTTTCTTTTCAAGACTTTTGTGGATGAAAGGAGAGATCACCTTTATCCTCAGATCTCAGAGTGTACCTTTATCCTCAGATCTCAGATCGTACCTTTATCCTCAGATCTAAGATCGTAACTTTATCCTCAGATCTCAGATCGTACCTTTATTCTCAGATCTCAGATCGTACCTTTATCCTCAGATCTAAGATCGTAACTTTATCCTCAGATCTCAGATCGTACCTTTATCCTCAGATCTCAGATCGTAACTTTATCCTCAGATCTCAGATCGTACCTTTATCCTCAGATCTAAGATCGTACATTTATCCTCAGATCTCAGATCGTACCTTTATCCTCAGATCTCAGATCGTACCTTTATCCTCAGATCTCAGATCGTATCTTTATCCTCAGATCTAAGATCGTACCTTTATCCTCAGATCTCAGATCGTACCTTTATCCTCAGATCTCAGATCGTATCTTTATCCTCAGATCTAAGATCGTACCTTTATCCTCAGATCTAAGATCGTACCTTTATCCTCAGATCTCGGATCGTACCTTTATCCTCAGATCTCAGATTGTACCTTTATCCTCAGATCTCAGATCTTACCTTTATCCTCAGGGGCAACCAGCACACTTCCACTGGTCCCAGTTGGGGGTTCAGGATGTGTAGAGTTTGTAGAAACGCTCCTGGACTCCTCTGTGTCTACTCCTGGAAGCAGGGTGGACGTCGTCGTCACTTCGCTGGCCTTTTCGTGAGTTGACCTGGACGTGTTCATTTCATTTCTGAACGTAGAGTTGAGCGACCATCTGGTCTCAGAGCGCGTGGATGCGGAGGACGCTGCTGTGGCCGCTGAACTGGTCGAGGCGGTTGTTCGCTCCACAGTTGTGGCCGTAAGGTCGCTGGCGTTGAGATGAGTGGTCCGGTCTGCCGGAGCTGAAGGTCCAGCAGCGGTCGGTGACGTGGCGAGGCTGCTGAGCGCTGGTTCAGTCAGAGCCTCCGGTTCAGCAGCTGAAAGCAGAGCAGCAAATAACAAATGTCCTGTCAGCAGCTGTGCACCTCTCTTCACCATCAAGCACATATGTTTTTGAAAATCCAGAGCTTTCACTTTCTGGGAAATACAACTTCAGATCAGGGCTTCTGTTCGAGAGAAGTTTCGTGGTTTGTAAAATATGTTTTAGTTTAGTTTGTTTCTTTCGACATAATGAGTAACACAACTATATCTGAGACTGTAAGAAGACACTGGAAGAACATCCTGGAATCGCTCGCCGGTGCCTCTGTCTGTCCAACGTGGACTGGCCTCAAGCCTCCCGTGAGGTCGAAGGAAACACACATACAAACACCAGAGAAACCCAGCCGTACATGTTCAAGTCCGAGTCAGAGCCAGACTCACACAAGCAGTCTTGTATCATATTGTATCATATGGTATTGTATTGTATTGTATTGTATTGTACTGTGTTATATTGTATCGTATTGTATTAAGAGGTGGACAGCTAACTCCACTTTCAGAGGGGGAATGTGGAAACAACTTTAACAACAAGCTATAATTATATTAGTATCGTATCATATTGTATTGTATCGTGTCGTGTCATATTGTATTGTATTATATCATATTGTATTGTATTGTATTGTATCGTATCATATTGTATTGTATCGTATTGCATTGTATCATATTGCATCATATCGTATTGTATCATATTGTATTGTATTGTGTGATATTGTGTTGCATTGTATCGTATTGTATTGTATTGTATTGTGCGGTATTGTGTTGTATTGTATCGTATTGTATTGAGAGGTGGACAGCTAACTCCACCTTCAGAGGGGGAATGTGGAAACAACTTTAACAACAACCTATAATTATATTAGTATCGTATCATATTGTATCATATTGTATCCCATCGTATTGTATTGTATTATATCATACTGTATTGTATCGTTTCATATCATATTGTATCAAATCGTATTGTATTGTATCGTGTCGTATTGAATAATATCATATTATATCATATCATATTGTATCGTGTTGTATTGTATCATATTGTATTGCATAGTATTGCATCATATTGTATTAAGAGGTGGACAGCTAACTCCACCTTCAGAGGGGGAATGTGAAAACAACTTTAACAACAAGCTATAATTATATATGTATCATATCGTATCGTACCATATTGTATTGTATTGTATCGTATTGTATTGAGAGGTGGACAGCTAACTCCACCTTCAGAGGGGGAATGTGGAAACAAGCTATAATTATATTAATATTGTATCATATTGTATTGTATCGTGTAGTATTGTATTGTATTATATCATATTGTATTGTATCGTATCAAATCATATTGTATTGTATCTTATTGTATTGTATCGTGTCGTATTGTATTATATCATATCATATCATATCATATTGTATCGTGTCGTATTGTATCATATTGTATTGCATAGTATTGCATCGTATTGTATTAAGAGGTGGACAGCTAACTCCACCTTCAGAGGGGAAATGTGAAAACAACTTTAACAACAAGCTATAATTATATTAGTATCATATTGTATCGTACCATATTGTATTGTATTGTATTGTATTGTATTAAAAGGTGGACAGCTAACTCCACCTTCAGAGGGGGAATGTGGAAACAACTTTAACAACAAGCTATAACTATATTAATATCATATCATATTGCATCATGTCGTATTGTATTGTATTATGTCATTATGTCATTATGTATTGTATAGTATCGTATCGTATTGCATTGTATCATATCGCATCATATTGTATCATATTGTATTGTATCGTGTTGTATTGTATTATATCATAATATATCATATCATATTGTATCTTGTCGCATTGTATCGTATTGTATTGCATAGTGAAAGTATCTCTCCGTGTTCTATTATCTGGTGCCTAATGACAAGACTAGAAACAAAGGTCAATCAAAGAATTTAATACAATCCTAAATACGAAAAAATATTATGCCATGCAGAATATTTTAATCAGCAGATGGTACACTTGTCCACAACATCACCAAGACGCTGCCATGGACAAAATGCATGCTCCAAGTTAGATTATGACTGTCTTTAAAGATCCAGAGGAAGGCGGACCCTTGTCTCCTGGGTTTTTTATGGCTCTTTGTCCAGATGGTCACAGTCCCAAAGTCCTGGTTAATAAACAAACTGTTTTCCGGGGGTTGCAAACTGTTGATCGGGGGTCAAGAGGATGTTATAGCAATCCAAGTCATAAACCCAAGCTGAGGAACTCACGGTCATAAAAGGAGACATTCCCTCATGTCAAGTTTTAGCTTTAACAATTAAACAGCCCTCAGATATTTTATTCCTAACAATAGTATTGCATCGTATTGTATTGCATAGTATTGCATCGTATTGTATTGCATCGTATCGTATTGTATTGTATTAAGAGGTGGGCAGCTAACTCCACCTTCAGAGGGAGAATGTGGAAACAACTTTACCAAGCTATAATTATATTAGTATCGTATCATATTGTATCATATTGTACCGTATCGTGTCATATTATATTTTATTATATCATACTGTATTGTATTGTATCGAATCGTATTGTATCATATTGTATCGTATCGTATTGCATTGTATTGTATCATGCCGTGTTGTGTTATATCATAGTATATCATATCATATTGTATCTTTTGTATTCTATTGTATTGCATAGTATTGCATCGTATTGTACTGCATTGTATTGTATCATATTGTATTAAGAGGTGGACAGCTAACTCTACCTTGAGAGGTTGAATGTGGAAACAACTTTAACAACAAGCTATAATTATATTAGTATCATATCGTATCGTGTCGTGTCGTATTTTATTGTATTATATCATATTGTATTGTATCGTATCGTATTGCATTGTATCGCATCATATCATATTGTATTGTATGATACAATATGATATGATGCGATACAATGCAATACGATACGATACAAGTTGTATCGTATCGTATTGCATTGTATCGCATCGCATCATATCATATGGTATTGTACTGTATCGCATCGTGTCGTATTTCATAGTATTGTATCGTATTGTATTAAGAGGCAGACAGCTAACTCTACCTTCAGAGCGAGATGTGGAAACAACTATATAACAACAAACTATAGTTAATGCAAGACTTTCCTGAAAGTCTTAAACATAAGAAAGACTACTTTTTGATTTGGAGGGCATCTTTGGGATTGGACAGCTGGCCCTGCTCCCTCCAAAGGCCAGAAAGTTATTACTTCAGCTCCTCTAAAGGTCACAGCTTATCATTTGGTGTCTTCTTTATTGAATCCCCGGATAAACAAACAAGATATGGTGAAACGGCCATGTTGCAGTTTAATAGTAAGTTGTTATCTAAAATAGATTTTCACCAGGAACAAATGCATCCGATAGCATCGTCTCGTGTTGCGCAGTAATTTTTGCCGGTGATAAAAATTTCCTGGCGCACCACCCTCCGAACAACTATTACTCCGATGTATTTTCCAAAATGTCAAACTATTCCTTTAACGTACTCTGTGCTGGAGTGATAGGTGATGCACCACAAAACTTTAAAACACCCAGTGTACTGGGAGACATCATTAAAACGTGGCCAGCGCTGACATTTATGAGGCCATGCATAATCAATAGAGGCAGAATCATTCAAAGATCTAGATTGTGAAGCTGCGGGGAAGCCGGACTCCTGTGGCAGAAGCGTGGGGATGAATTGTTAATTTGATGGTGGGGTGTTTACCTATTCCTAGTTAACTGGACAAAGACTCTTTTCTTTATTTTTTCTAGCAGTGCATAACTCATTAAACAGTTCAAATGTCCTGAGTGAGAACGGTTAACAGCTGCTCTGTAAATACAGCCGGTGCAGAGCAGCGCCAGGAGGCGGTGCTTCTGTTACAATACTGTCTTGCAAGTGTCTTATTGCAGTGCTTTTTTTTTTTTTCCAACCTTGAATTTGCTGTACTTCCCCAGTCCGTCCAACAGATTGTGCTCTGAACTTGTTCAGTGATTCAGAGGTGGCGTTGCAGCTCTGCTCAGGCTGTTTGTTCCTGTAGTTTGAAAGTAGACGGCAACAACAGGAAAACTCCTGACGTCTGTGCGGCTTGCAGCTTGTCTGTCGTACCATCTCTGCAGGGTGATGAGACACGCATGCAGGGCGACAGCAGACAGCTCTGGATCGAGTACAGCTCACCCACAGCTGACGGCCTCGTTTTACAATTAAATCAGGGGTGTCAGACTCATTTTCACTGAGGGCCACGTCAGCATCGTGGTTGCCGTCGAAGGGCCAGATCGACAGCATGAATGTAAAAATGCAATGTAAAACAAAATAAATTAAACTTATTATATTGTTAAATAACTGTTTCTGCATTTATTATATATTAAAGTTTCAAATATTTAACTCATTATTACTGTATTTTCTGGACTATAAGCCGCACCTGAATATAAGCGGCACCCATTAAAATATAAACAAAATATATATTTTGTCACATATAAGCTGCACCGGACTATAAGCCGCCGGTATCCAGGCTGAAAAATAAGATTTTTACATCAAAAGATTTTGTACCATAAGTGTTTAATCATATACCTGAACTGATTTTTCCTCCTTCTGTGTACTGAAACCCACCCACACAGTAAAGACATCCGGAACGGACCCGCAAAATGGACCCATATCGGGGTCCACTTGAACTCACTGCCGGATCTGCTTTGGAGCCGGTTCGTGGACCCGCTGGCTCCACGCTGCATCCGGTCCGCATCTGTGATTAAAACCTTACCTCTGCAGTGGGTCCACTCAGAACCCTGAAATCCGCTGGGGAACCAACAAACTGACTGGTCAAACTGATAAATCCAGGTGTGTCTGAGTAGCTACAATGGTCAGACACACCGGGATTAATCAGTTTGTCCATTAATAACACGTATTAATGCTCACAAAATGAATGTAGAGTAGCATAGCCAACATAGGCTACTGAACAAAAACAGAGTAGCCTTTAACTACTTGGTTTGTTTTTTGGTTTTTGCACTTCCTGCTAGAGCACCCCCTAAGGGCTGAAGAAAAAATCATAGAAAAGCTGCATCTCTGTATAAGCCTCACGGTTTAAAGCGTGGGACAAAAGTAGCGGCTTATAGTCCGGAAAATACGGTAACTGTTTCTGCATTTATTATATATTAAAGTTTCAAATATTTAACTCATTATTATATTAAACTCAGGGTTTGTGGCTGTAAACCCACCATCGCACCGGTGATGTTTACAGAGTCCGTTGCCCTGGTAACGGACTCTGTAAACATCACTCAGAGCATCCATTACTTTGGTTTCAGAAGCGGTAGCGATTCTTTGTTTTTGTTGTAGGCTAAATTAGGTCCGTGTTTGTTGTATACTCTTTCACGACTGACACCGCCTCATAACACAAAACATACTGTTTTTTCACCTTAAGATACAAACTTGTATTCGTTTTCCCGTCGTTCATGAAACTTCCTTCCTTGTGCATCAATTTCTTTTTTCTTGGACATGTTGGGGTTAGTTTGTAGAGGTTTTTCTGAAGTCCATCAGTTCTGAAAATTGTTTTGATGTCTTGCTCATGGTGATATACTGTTATTGTTGTGGGTGATGACGAAATGCATTGTGGGAGGTGTAGTTTATTGTCAATATGCGCTTTAAAGCGGTGTAAGCTTATTTTAAGTCTTAAAATATTGGTTTAAAATTTAAGCCAATAAAGCACAAGCTCTCGAGGGCCACAAACAATGATTTGGCGGGCCACATTTGGCCCGCGGGCCTTGTGTTTGACACATGTGAATTAAAACCACTGAAGCCTGCTTTACCTGAGCTGAGTTCAGGGTTCACGCTCGTCCCACGTGACCACTGATTTGAAGAGAATAATTATTTTCCTCTGTATTCCTTCAGTTTTGTAGTTCTCATCTTATTAATGGTGGCAGCCTCAAATCCTTTGAATAGCTCTCCTTCCTTTCAGCTAATTAAAAATTAAATTAGAGCACATTACAGCATAATAACAAAAGTTCAAGTATCAACGTTCTGGTCCAGTGCAGTTTATTAGCTCATTTGGTGTCTTTGGCCTTCCGATTGATTGGTAATCCTGCCCTCAGGACATGACGAAATTGAGTTTAACACGAAGAGGCAGGAAGCAGCAGAGAGTCGGGGAGGCTTACCTGCGCTGGAGCTCGTGGTCGCTGCTAGCACTGTGATCATGAACTCTTTATGCAGGATTGTGTTTCCTGTGTTGACTGTCAGTTTATAAAGCCCCGCATGAGCACGTGTAACCTGCCAAAGCTCCAGAGATCCAGTCCCTGACACCAGCTCCCCATCCTGGGGCAAGAAAAAAAAAAAAAACATTATGGAGCACATCAGTTATGAAGAAGATGAATTTCATTTAATTTCCTTTACCTTCGTCCAGGTGTACCGTGCATCAGAGGGAGCTCTGCAGCGGATGGTTGCATTTCCTCCGTCGTGAACCTCAACAGTGTCGTTTGCATCACACGTTATTTTGACATCACCTGGGGAGAAAACCTGGGATTAATGTGAAGTCTAGTCAACGACTTTAGTTGTGATACAAACGCAAAGACGTAACACCAACTGGCTTCTGTCTCTTCCGTGATCATTGTCTCCCTTCAGTTCACTCTGTGTTGAAAACAGGAGTCGTTGCTCTGTTGTCACTTTTACCTGATGAGGTAAACCACCATCCAAACATCCATCCATCATCTATACCCGCTTAATCCTCTGCAGGGTCTCAGGGATCTGCTGGAGTCTATCCCAGCTCTGTTTGGACGAAAAGCAGGGGTCCACCTGGACAGGTCTCCAGTCCATCACCTGGACAGGTCTCCAGTCCATCGCCTGGACAAGTCTCCATTCCACTGCAGGGCCACATTTAGACGAACAACTAAGCACACTCACAATCACTCCTACAGGTAATTCAGAGCCACCAGTTAACCCGACATGCATGTGTGGTTTCTGCCGTAGAGGTGTTTTGGAGTCTTCTCTCAGTCTTCACTATGTGTCAAAAGTGGTGAAAAAAGGAACACGGCTCCGAAGCTGTCTATTAAATGCATATAAAGTTTATTTGCAAAAAAAAAAAGCTTTAAACAGATTTGCGCAGCATCTGGGATTCTTCTGAATCGAATTGTAGAAAAATCGAATCATGTACAACAGGGGAAAGCTCATAGCCAGGTCTAATTTCAGACAAGTTTGGAATCAATCAAAAGCTTCTCCTGACAATTCCCAGTATGTTTTTCTCTTAGACAATTATCAGCTGGGATTTCTGATAAGAGACAGGATATACTCCCATTTTCTTAATTTCGGATCTTCCAAATTTGTAAGTGATGGGAATGTGTCCTTGAGAGCATTCTCACATATTAGGCAAAAACAAACTCAATGAACCTCAACAAAAGGCCTAAACTGTCAGGCCTTTCAACTTTTAACAAGTCGCAGTTAAACTTTATGTAAAAAGGTAAATATCAGATATATATCAGACACTACACATGTCTTTGCACTGTGGGAGGAAGCTAGAGAACCATGGAAACTCCACACAGAAAGACCTGCTGAGGTTCGAACCAGGAATCTTTTAGATGTGAGTGCTGACCACCAAGACACCGTGCTGCCGTCCCGTCCAAACAGGGATCTGAAATTATGTGAAATAACTTGCATTTGCTTCAAAGTTACCAACAGCTGAGACTGGCAGGAGCAGTGCTGCAGTCAGGTGTAACAGGATCCACATGCAACATCTCATAACATCTCAGCCTTGTCTGAACAACATCCACAGGTGTGTGTCTGCATGTAGGTGACGTCCTCCTACCTTTGACCATCAGCCTCGTTTCACCCTTAATGGAGCCCAAAGGAAAACTTGTGATCTCACAGTTGTAGATGCCACTCTCCCATTCTGTCACCCCATGAAGATGCAGGTAGGAACCCCTCAGCTGGGTCCGGTTCCCCTCAATCTGGAAGGTCACGTTGGGCCAGTGGAGATGTTGCCCATAATCTGGGTGGAACACGACCAGCTTGGAGCCGTCCTTGCTCCACTCGATGCTGGCCACCTTTACATCAGGAAACCCTTTCAGAACGCAAGGCAAGGTGACGTTCTGGCCCGCCGCAGCTTCCAGCGTCGGGTGGTGGAGCAGCCCGCCGTCCTGGAGGCCTGTCGGAGAGATCGGATGGCGTTAGAGGCAGACAGGACGCAGACAGATAAAATCAGAGCATCTTCACTGAGCTGCAGGCCACGTGGATGTCCAGCATTACCTTTGGTGATGGATGGGAGGAGCTGCAAGTAGAGGGCCATCCATAGCCAGTTTCCAGCCATGCTTGAGCTCCCCGAACTGTTCAGGCAGAATCCATGGAGGGATTTAGCGAAGACAGAAACAGTTCACCGCCAGCCGAGGTTAAAGGCCGAGGCTGCAACTGCGAGACGGTTAACAGGATGACCTATCTTTACAGGAAGCCACACAGAAGAAGAACTGACTCACGTGTGTCGCGCTGAAACTGTGTGGTAAAAGAAAAAAAAGTTTTGCATGCAAAGCAGATGTTTGCAAAAGAAGTAAACCTCTGCAGTGCTTATTCTTAGTTTTTCTTTGTGCAAGGCTTTTAGTCAAAGATAACAGAGGGGAAACACAACCTGGGCAAAAGAAAAAGTTTAATTAATGCTCTTTGTTGCATCTCTGAACATTCCCAGGTTCAACAGTTGTATCATGATGAAGTAGAATATTTTCGTATTTTTCTATCCATCTCCTTCTTCAGCATTGTTTGTTCCCTTTTCTGTCGCCTCGTGATTTCATCGGCCACTCGGAGGTGTTTCACCGCCTTCGCTCCAAATATGTATTCATGAAGCTGCTTTCCTGTGAGCTGGCTGCAAAAACACAGATGGGGACATTTTATTCAGCAGCAAGACAGATGAAAACACAAATAAAACTAGATTTTCAGAGGTGCAAACACACTGCACGAAGACTATCTAAATGCTAAGCGCACAGTCGGCAGAAAGTTGAACTTAGAAATCTTATTTTCCCCCCTCATTTGGCTTATCTTCTTTGCAATTTACACCACTGAACAGAAGAGGGACAGAAGGACATCACATTATAGCCGATTATGGCCTAATGCTCTTGTAAAGATGCAAAGATAAGATTAAAGCTGGCATGACTATAAAGTTTATCTCCACTGGAATCATGGAGGCTGGATGTAACTCTGAAACAACAATGTATAATTCAGAAATCTATTCTTAATAAATCCTGAATCATTTTTCAGCAGATTTAAAGAGGATGCTTATAACTAACGTCACCAGACGCCAGTCACGAGTCGACTCGCTTCTCTGTGGACTTCAGGAAGCACCAGGCGCTGTCTGAGGTTTCCTTGGAGCTGATAAAGAAGGCTCATAGTTGGATATTATATCCGCTGTCATCGCAGTTTGACGAGCTGTTTGTTTGGCAACTCTGGAGGCTTTTTAGAGAAGACCTCACAGAGACCAGGTCCCAGTCAGAACCCACACATTTAAACCACTAAAACCTGGATTAAACTATCACTCAGATAGCAATGACAGTACAACACAGTTAATGGAACTTTAATTCTGTTTAAAAAGTAAAAAAAGGTAAAAAGATCAAAAACAGCACACATAGGCCCCGATCGTACACCTCCTGCTAGCCGCTACCCGCTACCCGGAACTCCGCTAACCGCTAATACAATTGTGATGCCCACTAAGTGTCATCACATTTGTGCGTGTTATGTGTATTTAATGTTGTGGAATTGTCTCTATTTTATTTACTTTCAAGACCCAATTTGTGTGTGATATTCAGTTTTCATCCGTAAATAATAATAAAACTTTGGTCAGTAGGTGGCAGTGCAGGACCGTTTGACCTCTTTCTCTTAGTCCCGTATGCGCAGCCCGCTTCCCTCCATATATACAGAGGAACAGTGAAAACGGTCCGCAACGCCACTCTCCTTTCTTTATAAACTCATTTACCTGTTTTCCAGGTGGGTAATCCTTCACAAACCACACAGAGATATTACTAGGTGTTTATGTCATTTTTGGGAAGGTTTGTGCTTTGATTTGGGTAGGATTTATATGTAAAAGGAGCTTGTAGAAATGTAACAGTTTGTGTCAGTGTTTTGTATTGTGGCGCGCTAAGATGGCGTCTCCCACTTGTTGCTGTGTCTCGTCCTGTTTGGGCATCACTCCTCCACTTCAGTTAGGTTAACGTTTGAATTTGATTAATGGCTGGCTCCATTTTATTATTTTGGGGAGTGGTTTAAATGTAAATAGTGTTCATGGGTGATACAGTTACTGTTTTGTATTAAGTCCTGGTGGTAGTAGCATCTTTAAAATAAAAGTGCACAGTAATATGCAATAATTTAAATAACCAAAAACGAAATTTGGAAAAGGAGAAATGTTAAAGGGGAATTATAGAGATGACAGAAGTGTGTTATGATAGAAAAGTAATGATGACCTGAAGTTGTCTATTGTATTTTGCTTTGTATTCAATGTAATGGGATATCGAATTTTGAATGTTCTTTGGACATGAAAATGTGAATGTCTAGATAGACAGAGAAGAGACAGTGTTATTTAATGCTGGGTAAAATGAATATAAAAAGGATAATACAAACAGTTATTAGGCACTGAGAGAAATGTTTATTGTATGTGAATAATTTTAAATAAAATATATACAGAGGAATGGTGAAAACAGTCCGCAACTCCACTCTCCTTCCTTTATAAACTCATTTTGGGCAATTTACCTGTTTTCCAGGTATTATATCTGTTGTTTGGTGCCATATCCTGGTCCCTGCAACACAATCTTCTGCTTCCCTAAAGCCGCTATCCGCTATGCCGAATCTCCCTCACTCACATTGTAGGTGTGGCAATGGGTGTGTCTTTTGCACTTTCGGCAAACTCGGTATCTTGCGATCGCGGGTTTAGGAAAGCGGGTAGCGGGTGGTCTGACCACCCACTACCCGCTTTCCTAAACCCGCGATTACAAGATACCGAGTTTTCCGAAAGCGCAACCCGCATGTCGGCGCATAAATTAGCGCGTCCAAATGGCACAAATGTGCGTCCACCTGGTCACATGTGGACGTGCACAAACGGCTCCACCTCTTGATTAAGCATCACCGTATTACTTGCGTACCCCATAGCGGTTAGCGGGTAGCGCAACCGCTATGGCCCGTAAACGACAGAAGATGAGTAACAGGACACAAGGATGCTTTTTCTCACCTGCCACGCCTCCTTTGGTTCACTGCAATCAAAGGAGGTCTTCAAACAAGATAAAAACACTACAACTAAGGAAAAAGGTTCTCAAAACAAGTGAAAAAAATCTGTCCATGCAACAAGATAATTTCACTTGGTAAGATTTCTTGAATTAAGATTGAAGGAACACTTTTTTCTAGATTTAAGAAAGGTATAGTTTGTTATTGAATCTTAAAACAAGATTTATTTTGATGAGGAGAAGAGATGAGGAGGAGGAAAAAACATAATACATCTTATTTTAAGTTTTAATTGTCTCATTTTAGGATTCCCTGCCTGTTTGAGACAAAAAAGTAAAGTTTTACTTGATATAAGATTATACTGAGACTTAAAATAAGAAAGTAATTATTAAAACAAGAAAAAATATCTAACACTTCTAAATGTAAGTTTTTTTTTTTCTTGGTAAGAACCAAATAATTTGTAGTGTTTGCAGCGGATGTGAAAGCCTCAGGTGAGCAGAGAGGGATGGAGAGTGCTTCACCTCCTGGTTCATCCCTTTCCTTCCTATTCATCTCCTCCTGGTTCATCTCCTCCTGGTTTATCTCCTCCTGGTTCATCTCCTCCTGATTCATCTCCTCCTGGTTCATCTCCTTCCGGTTCATCTTCTTCCAGTTCATCTCCTTCTGGTTCATCCCTCTCCTCCTAGTTAATTTCCTCCTGGTTCATCCCTTTCCTTCCTACTCATCTCCTCCTGGTTCATCTTTCTCCTCCTGAACACACCTGCAGTCACAGATCCTCTCTGGTCACACCTGCTCTGAAAGTTAGAAGGGCTCCTGCGCCCTTTGACCTCCAGCAAATTACACTTCATGCAGCATTTTGCATCAGAGCTTTAAATGTAAACCTTCTGTGAAGATGTCTGTGTTTGTGTGTGTGTGTGCGTGTGCATGTGTGCATGTTAGTGAGTTAGAGACATTGATCTCTACAGATGTGTGAGACCAGTGCTGGTACACATTCATATCTGCAGCTCCTTTAAGCACATTTGCTACTCAGTTTTCCTGTGAGCACAAGAATATCTTTGAACAAGTGTATTTTATTCTATTTTTTTCTAAGAGAAAATGCATTACTAAAATATGGACATGTACAGGCTGCCAACTATAAATCAGTTAGAGTCCTCAAAGACCATTTTATTGCACTGCTTCTACATCCAAATCTATCTTACTTTTCCTTCACACTCCGACCCTATAGGCGAA
Organism: Hirundichthys speculiger; assembly: GCA_018398805.1. Classification (NCBI taxonomy): domain Eukaryota; kingdom Metazoa; phylum Chordata; class Actinopteri; order Beloniformes; family Exocoetidae; genus Hirundichthys; species Hirundichthys speculiger. Next base: position 103,087 of record JAGFBZ010000916.1, on the reverse strand, counting down.
GAAACAATCAATGTTCATTTATTTTTAACATTTTAGCAGAGTGAATTTGATGCAGAAGAGATCAGGATTCTTTGATTAAATTACATTTGATGATCTTGACATTAACAATTTATGCTGAGCATATATATATATATATATATACATTTTAAAATCTATTCAAAATCTGGCAGCAAAAGAAGTTAAAACTGAGAGAGCAAATTTTTTACATGCTTTTACACTCTTGCAAGCTTTACAGCAACAGCATTATAGAACCATATATATATTTATTTATCTATGAAATCCTTATAAGAAATAAACATGCTTCCCCCCAGGTTGTTCTGCTGAAAATGTTTTTACAAACATGCACTGTTTTCCATTTAAAGGCTCCTACTGGGAAACAAATCACTGTGAGAATAGAAGAAATTTTGAAGAATGTTCTTTGCAAAAACAGCCAAATGCTGTAAATGTTTCTACTTTTGAGCAAATACCAACAGGAAGATCCAATCTTCCCATTTGAGTCTGGCTTTACTGAGTCCCTCCAGAGCTCATCTGGAGCAAACAGTCGATATAAACAATGAATAAAAAGTAAAGCTTAAATAGGTCATAGAGGCTGTCTCTTGGATTATGGAGACGTCTGTACTCGTGAGCACAAAGACTCATGACTAAATGTTTAATTTGAAATCATGGATTCACATCCCTTAGATTCTATTTGTGGCAGCAGCTGATGGGTGGCGCTGGTGGTGCCGTGTGCAGGGGCATGATGGGAGACGGGCTCGTGTCCGTGCTGCTCATTAGAGGCGCTGTGGGAAATATTTTTATTGCAAAGTACTTCGAGACAAATGAATGACAGACATATTCAGGTGTGCCCCCATAATTCCACGTACTTCATCACCATCTCGACCCACAGCTGGTGACGGTGGTCCGTTATGGTCTGCTGCCTCTGCATGGACAAGGTCCTGTTACAGCGGCGCCAACAGCAGGGACACGTGTAGAGGACTCAGAACCATCATGGCTTATAAGTAGGGATGCACGATAATTGTTTTGTTAAACTGATACCGATAACTGATAACATACACATATACCTAAGATCAGGGCTTGACGCTAACTTTTTGGCTCACCAGCCACTGTGGCTAGTGTTTTTCCTCAGTCATTAGCCATTTAGTCTTTATGCTAACCACAGTTTTGCTGTCAGTTTTTTTCTTTTTCACAATATTTTTTGCATTTACATTTTAAATACAAACAATTGGTACAATTATTGATGTGTCATATCAAAGAATAAGTTACCAGCCAAAGTTGCTTGTGAGACAGAAACTGTTACTAGCCACAGCCAAATTTTACCAGCATTTGACCGGTTGGCCGGTGTCAGTGTCAAGCCCTGCCTAAGATCATTAGATCAATACTATGAACAAAACCAAAAACAGTTTTGACTCTTTTAATGAACAGATATTTATTTTTTACAGTGAAAAACTATTGTCAAGCCTCTCAAACATTTTCATAAAGCTATCAAACAAACTTATTTGATATCTCACATTAACTTAAATAAGGTTCATTACTGACTGATATAAAAATAAAGGCTCCTTGAACTGATGGAAATACATGCATCAGAATTACTAACTGAAAAAATACATTCCTCAATGACAATAAAAAATAATGCACAGGTCATAATGTACTGACACAAGTTAAGCATTGTCTGTGTAAATAAACTGAAAAAGTGCACTCCATAGTAACAAAAAAAATACGTTTAAAGTATGTTGGTTTGTGGTTCCATTCAAATGAATGCCTTTAATTAAAGTAAATGAGGTTCAGTAGTTTTTTTTTTTTTTTTAATCTCATGAAAGCTTTAGATGAGAGTAATGATGGTGATGAGGAGAGAGGAGAGGGGAGGCGTTGACTTGCTGCTGGTTTGCTCACGTTAGCTCACGTTAGCTCATGTTAGCTCATGTTATCTCATGTTAGCTCACGTTAGCGCAATTTCAAAACTCCACGGAAGCGATGGTTATGTTTAGGTGGCTGGTCGGGTTTGACGTATTAAAGCTTGTGCTATTTTTCCCTCCTTCGCTTGGAGCATTTGTCACAAATAACCAGGGAACTATCATCCCTTGAAACTTTAACGAAGTTCTACACCATCGCCGCCATGTTTTTTTTTTTAGCGCACTGTTCTGCAATGCTGCATTTAAGGTGTAACGTAAATTCCTCCGTTCCCTCGTTTGCTGGTTGTTCTTTCAGCCTTTTCTATTTTTTTCTTTTTTATGTGTAACATGAGGGAATATCAATATCAATCAATATCAATTCAAGTCAGCAACTACTAAAATTATGACCGAGTTAATGAGTTGTTTTCTGGCATGAGGGGGTATTCTTGATTTTGCTTACTGAGAAATCGTTTTTCTGATTATGCCGACATCACTTGAACATAACATTCACTGCCGGTCATTCAAGGCTCAGAGGGAGCGAGGCACTGCTGTGTTGAGAGATATATATGTTTTCGGGCTATTCGTCTTGATATCGGACTTATCGGGATGACGTCATCATTTCCTGTTATCGGCCCGATAATATCGGCCAGTTATTGTGCATCTGTGGCGGACACTAATCTTATTATATTTCACACCAGAATGTAAGCTCTGAATGTACGCTTTTATTGTGAAGGAGAGAGAGGAAAAGGAAGAGCGAAGAGGAAAGAGAGACCGTACTTTTGGCGCCCATTCTGTATCACGCTTTTTGGTATTCGTTGTTCTGGTTGGAAGCTTTGGAGAATAAAGCGAGACTCAAACTACTTTCGTCTCTTTCTGCTGACTTCCACATTGGTGACCCCGAACGTCTGAACATGTCATCATCTGAAGACTCACCAGACGCTGCCGCTGTTTCTCCACCGGCCCTGGTTTCGGTCTCTGCCTCCTCCCGGGATGCTGTTTCTCCGCCGGCCCTGGTTTCACCCCCCACCGCTTCTGCGTCCGCCGTGTTTGCGGCCGTGATCAAGCTTCCCGAGTTCTGGCAACACGACCCAGAGCCGTGGTTCCAGCATGTGGAGGCCCAGTTTCATCTACGCGGCATAACTGCTGACGAGACCAAGTACTTTCATGTCGTGGCTGCATTGGATTCCGTTTCCACCCGCCGTCTGATGGGTCTACTACGGAGCCCGCCGACGGCTAACAAATATGCCGCGCTCAAGGAAAACCTCCTGCGGCTTTATCAACTTTCAGACGCTGAGCGGGCTGATCGTTTGTTATCCATGGATGGTTTGGGGGATCACAAGCCCTCGGAGCTGATGGAGCACATGCTGGCGTTGGTGGGTTCGGGAGATGTTTCCTTCCTCTTTACACACCTGTTTCTGCGTCAGCTCCCTCCTGCTGTCCGCACCGCGCTGGCGAGCTCTCCCCGGATCCAGGAGAAGGATTACCGCTCACTGGCTGAAGAGGCGGACCGGCTTTTGTTGGCGTCCAGGCATTACAGCGTGCATGCATTTTTACCAGGTGTGCCTCCAGGAGGATCGGAGATTGCTGCTGTGGCTGCCGTGTCTGAGCAGCGGAAGGACGACGTGCTCTGCTTCTACCACCGCCGGTTTGGACTAAAGGCGAGGCGCAGCGTTCCTCCGTGTCCGTTCCGCCGTCAGGGAAATGAGAGAGCCGGCGCTCGCTAGCAGCTGTGTGTGCTGGCAGTTCAGACAAGCTGCTTTTTATCGTGGACGAGGTTTCTGGACGCCGGTTCCTGGTGGACTCAGGGGCGCAGCGGAGCATAATGCCGGTTTCGGCGACGGACGTTTTGTGTCAGAGCCGCGGCCCCCCGCTGGATGCGGCAAACGGCACGCCCATCCGCACCTTTGGTTCAAGGTCTGTGACTGTGTGTTTTAGTGGACGCCGGTTCGAGTGGGACTTTGTGATTGCTTCTGTGTCTGTACCTATTTGGGGTGCTGATTTTTTGTGTGCTTTCAGGTTGTTAGTACATGTTGCCAACAGCTGTTTAATTGATGCTGTCTCATTTGATACATACCCCTGCAAACTTGGGGGACCTGGCCATCGGCCTCTCGCTAACATGCTTTGCCACAGGTGATGAGTATCAGCGTTTGTTAGCAGAGTTTCCTGCTCTGACCCAACCCACATTTTCTGCTACCGTGGCTAGGCATGGGGTGGAGCATTGTATCCCAACTGTGGGTCGACCTGTTTTTGCGCGGGCACGCCGCCTAGATACCACTAAGTTAGCCATAGCTAAGGCTGAGTTTGCTAACATGGAGCGCCTCGGAATCGTACGCCGCTCCAAAAGTCCGTGGGCGTCCCCTTTGCATATGGTTCCTAAGGCAGACGGGGGTTGGAGACCTTGTGGGGATTTTCGGCGCCTTAATAACGCGACAAGTGACGACCGGTATCCAGTCCCTCACATTCAGGACTTTTCTGCTCGCCTTGCTGGGGCGACAGTTTTTTCCAAGGTGGATTTAGTCCGCGGCTACCATCAGGTTCCTGTACATCCCTTAGATGTTCCCAAGACTGCTGTTATCACTCCTTTTGGTCTTTTTGAGTTTTTGCGGATGCCATTTGGCCTTAAAGGTGTGGCGCAGACTTTCCAGCGACTTATGGATTCGGTCCTGCAGGGTATGCCGTTTTTGTTTGTGTATCTGGATGATATACTGGTAGCTAGCCCGTCTGCAGCGGAACACATGGTGCATCTCCGCCAGTTGTTTGTTAGACTGAGTGAGCACGGCCTGATCGTTAATCCGGCTAAATGCCAGTTTGGTCTGCCTACCATTGAGTTCCTGGGACATCGAGTGTCTCCTCAAGGGGTAGTTCCCCTTCCTGCCAAAGTCGAGGCGGTTTCAGTTTTTCCTCGCCCTCCCTCAGTGAAACCCCTACAGGAGTTTTTGGGAATGGTGAACTTTTATAACCGTTTCATCCCGCAAGCTGCTCACCTCATGCACCCCTTGTATGACGCACTTCGAGGCAAAAAAAGGTGACCAGGTGATAGAGTGGACTCCCGAAAGGGTGCAGGCGTTTGATGATGCTAAGAAGGCCCTGGCTAATGCTGCGCTCTTGGCCCATCCTTGTCCAACGGCCCCTGTGGCCCTGACGACTGATGCCTCTGATTATGCTGTGGGGGCAGTGTGTGAACAATGGGTGGATGGTGCTTGGCAACCCCTCGCATTTTTTAGCAGGAAACTTCGGGATGCTGAAAGGAAGTATAGCACTTTTGATAGAGAACTGCTCGCCCTTTTTCTGACAACGCGCCATTTTCGGTTCGTGTTGGAAGGTAGGACCTTCACCGCTTTTGTTGACCACAAGCCCCTCACTTTTGCGATGGCAAAGGTTTCTGAGCCGTGGTCAGCATGGCAGCAGCGGCACTTGTCCGCGATTTCGGAGTTTACGACTGACATTCAACATGTGGCTGGCAAGAATAATTGGGTGGCTGATTGTTTGTCCAGAGCGCCTGTCGCTTCCATGCATTTAGGCGTTGACTACCTTGCCATGGCCACAGACCAGCTGACGGACCCAGGTATTCTGGACTTTAAGGCAGCTGAATCCAGTTTGCAGTTGGAGGAGGTCTCCTTTCATGACAGTGGTGCAACTCTCCTGTGTGATGTCTCAATCGGCAGGCCTCGTCCTTTTGTTCCTGATAGCTGGCGTCGGTGGGTTTTTGATGCAGTACATTCCCTTTCCCACCCAGGCGTCAAAGCCTCGGTTAAACTGGTGGGGGAAAAGTTTGTGTGGCCAGGCCTCCGTCGAGATGTTCGGTCATGGGCAGTTTCCTGTCTAGCCTGCCAGCGTGCCAAGGTGCAACGGCATACTAAGGCTCCGCTGGAACAGTTTCCTGTTCCTCAGGGGAAGTTTGAGCATGTGCATGTGGACTTGGTGGGCCCACTTCCTCTTTCCAGGGGTTTTACTCATCTCCTGACGATGGTTGACAGGACTACTCGGTGGCCGGAGGCAGTTCCACTTTCGTCGACCACTTCGATTGACGTGGCTCGGGCATTCATCTCCTCCTGGGTGTCACGTTTTGGTGTTCCGTTGGACTTGACCTCAGACAGGGGTCCCCAGTTCACCTCCGAGTTGTGGACTGCAGTGGCAGAAAGCCTTGGTGTTAAACTGCATCGTACTGCTGCCTACCATCCTCAGGCCAATGGCCTTTGTGAGAGGTTTCATCGTACCATGAAAGCTGCATTGCGGGCCTCACTGGTGGATGATGGTTGGATGGATCGCCTGCCTTGGGTTTTGTTGGGCTTTCGTTTGGCTCCTAAAGAGGACCTGCGATTTTCTTCAGCTGAGTTGGTCCTTGGACAGCCTTTGCGGGTACCGGGGGAGTTTCTTCCGGGTCCGGCGGGTTCGGTTGCCCCCATCAGTCGGAGGGCAGTCCTCCCGGGGAACGCTGGATCTTTAGGCCCGTTGGCGGTGCATCACTGTCTTCCGCAGACTTTTGTGCCGAAAGACCTTATGTCAGCTGAGTATGTTTTTATGCGACATGATGCACACCGTTCGCCGCTTCAACCTCCGTATGATGGTCCATTTCGTGTTTTGGAAAGGGGGCCTAAGGATTTTTTGGTGGAATTTGAGGACAGGCCTGAGCATGTTTCGGTGGACCGTTTGAAGCTGGCTCATGTATTTCCTGGTGACCCAGTTGAGTTGGCCCAGCCTCCACGTCGTGGTCGTCCACTGGTTCCACGTTTTTCCCCTGCACCTGGGTCCTCCCCTTTGGGTCAGCCGGTTTGTGATCAGTCGGGTGCATCTACCTCCCTTTCACCACTGCCGGCCCTGACGAGCAGCCGTAGCGGCCGTCTTATTAAACTCCCTAGACGTTACAGTTAATTGTTATTTGGTTTTTTTTGTTTTTTGTTTTTTTTCCAGGTGGTTTCTCCTGTGATATGCTGTTGGGGTTTGTGACATTCTGTGTGTTCAGGGGGGCCTGTGTGGCGGACACTAATCTTATTATATTTCACACCAGAATGTAAGCTCTGAATGTACGCTTTTATTGTGAAGGAGAGAGAGGAAAAGGAAGAGCGAAGAGGAAAGAGAGACCGTACTTTTGGCGCCCATTCTGTATCACGCTTTTTGGTATTCGTTGTTCTGGTTGGAAGCTTTGGAGAATAAAGCGAGACTCAAACTACTTTCGTCTCTTTCTGCTGACTTCCACACATCCCTATTTATAAGGGAAAAAACTTCATCATAGAGGAGCGTCTGGTTCTCTACCTCAGGAGATGAGTTTTTTCTGTGCAGGTTTTGAGCTGGACGTGGCTCTGGACCAGGATGACTGTCCTTCCCAACTGACCCAGACGGACGTATGCCAAATCCTTAAAAAATGTAAGTGCACGAAAAGCTCCCCGGTCTCGACAATATTCCTGGCAGAGTTCTCAAAACACGTGCCGACGTGCCGGCAGATGTCTTCAAGGACATTTTCCAGTCTCTCCCTTCTCCAATGTGTATTTCCCACATGCCTGAAGAAAACAAGAATAATCAATATCAGTGAGGATCTCAGCTGGTCACGCCGCACTGACATCATCGTCAGGTCAGCAAGACAGCGGCGACTGAGAAGGTTCAGCGTGGACACAGAGACACTTATTAACTATTACAGATGCACCGTAGAGAGTATCCTGGCTGGGAACATCGCGGCCTGATACGGCGGCTGCACCATCCTTGAATCCTCTGCAGAGGGTGGTAAAATCAGCTCAGCAGGTAAACAGCAAAAAAAAACTAAAGTGATCAGCAGTGATGACTGCAGCAAAAGTTGGGAGAAAGCGTCTCAGTCCAATTTGGGATTTCTTTGACTATGACTGCGTTAACGATAAAAATAAGTGCCTTGTTGTAGAAGCAGGTGATACAATGTGTGGAATACTTCTCAAGGAGAAAAAAACCCACGAATCTGAAAGTCCATTTGAAAAGCTCACACAAGAAGGGTAACCAAGACTAGCTGGATAAGCTAGCCTAAGCTAGCCCCCTGGAAAGAGAAGCTAACCAAGATTAGCTGGATAAGCTAGCCTAAGCTAGCCCTCTGGAAAGAGAATCTACAGCTGCAGGCCAGTCAGCGTTGGGAAGGAACGGGAGAAAACAGCAACTATAATAGACTGTTTCCACTGGAGACCAGATAGCTGCTGGTCAGTAAATACGCAGGAACACCACAAGAGGGAAGATGCATTGATAAATATGTTTATTGAGACCAGAATGTGTCATGGCTCAGGAGAGAAAGACTCCAAGTTAGACTTCACTCAACAAGGGGTTTTATTAGGACAAAGAATCCAGGAACAGTTGTGAATGGATCTGGTGCTGGTTCTCCAAGGTCGGGGTCCAGGATGCGCAGGCAGGCTCGCACAGGCAGGACATGAGACAGGCAGATGGGGAAGGCAGGACTGAAAAGAGAGCAAGAGTTAATATCAAGTTCAGACAGATTGGCACAGTGTGACGAGACGTGGGCTTAATACCACTAAATGAGCGTTGTCGGACTGGCGCCGAGTGGCTGATGGAATCCAGGTTATGTAGAGTGTGGTTGATTGATGATGCATCCCAGCTGTGCAGGAGAGGCAGGGTCTAGGCTGAAGGTCGAGAACGGAGACAGTGGAGGGCGCCAGAGGACAGGAGGCCACATGACAGAATGTAAACACGACTATGTGATTCAATAGTCTTCAAAAAGTTCAGTGCTTTACTCCAACCAAAATTACAACCCTAATTTACAAAATAAAACTAAAACTAACATTGAAACTAATAAAATCTAAACTAAAACTAAGTATTTAAAAACAAAAACAAATAAAAACTAACAATACTGCTCTAAAAAGAAATTAAAACTAACTGAATTTGTAAAAACAACTAAAAACTAAATAAAAACTAAAGAAAAATCCAAAACTATTATAACCCTGGTTTGAAGAACGTTTTTGGAATTAATATGTTGAGCTCAGGGCCATTTATGCTTCCATCCACCCATCCATCCATCTATCCATCCATCCATTGGAAGTATGGGGGGGGAGGAAGGCTACACTCTGGGCAGGTTAACATCACAAGATGGGGCTCGAAGAGCAAAATTTTTTTTTTAACCACAATTGCCTTCAAGAATCCCTTAAAGGCATCGACTGTTCTAAATCTGGAACCCGTGGACGTCGACAAAGAACAGGCTGGCAGCTCGGTCTTCACCGCAGCTGTCCTCAGTTGTTATTCTTCTCTGAGTCTGCAGTTAGTAATATCTTCAGCCAGTTAAACGCAGCTCTGTGAAAGTGAGATTGGGTGACTTGTTCTGACATAGCAGCAGAGTCTACTCCTCGTCCTCAAACAAACCCTTGGGCTGCTTCAGCCGTGTCTTTGAGGTCACAGTCCATCTGTAGAGTGAAGCAGCTACATAGATTATATGCTGTAAGTACAGCCTTCAGGATTCCCCCAGCTGCTCTGTTTTCTGTCTCATGATTCATAGACGCTTGTCAGCCAGTTTCATAGGAAGTCATTAATCCCGACACCACCACCACGCCGCCTCTCTGTGTTTTATACGTCCTGTCTTCTTCAGTTCATTGACACATTTCCCCTGCTTTACACCTAGTTTCATCTTTGCAGAAAGAATGCTGCTGCACAGCTACTCAGGCGTTTTAAGATTATTAATTTATTTTCTTTGCCAAGGCTATGCCGGCCTTCCTCTTCATTAGAGACCTGCGGATCCCCGCAGATCTGAATTAATCATGCTGATCTTTCGGAGGTTGTGATATTAAAAATTTATTTCAGGCTTTCTGAGGCCTTCCTGACCTGGAGTAAAATCACTGACAGGGCTGGATGACATTTGATTAACCGTGATTAAACTCGTCTAAGACGAGGCCACTGTGTTGATATGATATTAGGCGTCAACTTGTCTGCAGTTTGACGTGTGTCTCAATAAGATCAAGGTTGTGCTGTTCAGATATTGATGCAACTGTTTTCCTTAAATTACTGCCTGCCCTGAGTAACTTTGGCATTCTGTTTCTGATCTGGCTCTCGTGAACATCTTAATAAATCCTTGTGCACCTGCGTCAGTTTTTCTGTGCCTTAATTAACAGCTGAATTGAATGCTACACCACTGCATAGTATTACCAACCTTACAGGTAAATAAGATCCTGAATTTTATTATAACAGTTGGCCTCCCTGGGTGTTTTTCTTGTTGTTTTTGCGTCGTTTTCTGTTTTGTGTCTGCTGGGTCATTCGCTGCGGTCCCGGATCGGGGGGAGAGTAGCTCCTCACGGCCGCAAGTTCCATAGGATTTTCGGAAATCCGGCCTCGTGAAGGGGTTTCGGCGTCTGGACCGGGACATTGGCAGAATTCCGACGGAACCGCTGTGCTTTGGTGAGTTGATTTTGAAAATTGTATATTTTGTTCACTGACGTGTGGCGGTGCACTGTGGAGTTTATTATCAGGTGTGTAGCCCCCTGCCTGCTTCTGTGAGTGTGCTTTGTGGCCGTCTGTCCCTGACGCGTGCGTGCTCGTCCGTGGACTCGTGAGCACGCCAGTTTTCTGTCTCTGGCTGGTGCCCGGTCCGGAGGGAAGCTTAGAGAAAGACCCGCCCAGGGTTACCGGCTGAAGGAATAGCCGGGCCGACGGTCTGCGTAGGTCGTAGCCGAAAAGACAGATTTGTTGACCAGGGGTCATTTGGATTAGTACGGTTCGCGCACGGTGACGATCGTGCAGAGGCGAAAGACAGGTACCTGCACCTGGGGGGCGGCTCCCGCGGACATAGAGCCTGGACTAGGTTCGGTGTTGAGACGCACGTGAAAAAATGGGACAGGCTGGGTCGAAGAAGCGGGGGGGGGGAGAAGTGAAGTTAGAAGGGTATCTTTTTGATGACATGAGAGCCAGATACGGGGCTTTTTGGCAGACAAATGTGCGAACTTGGGTTAAAGATTATGATTTCCCGAAAGCGGGCTTGTTGTCGCTGCGCGTTCTCGATCAGGTGGAAATGCCTTTGCGCATGTGTGAAGCGGAGCTTAAGAAAAAAAAGAAAATGAATACCGCCGCTTGGGAAAAGTTAGAAAGTCACAGAGCGGCGTTGCAGGTATTCAGAGAAGAGGCTGAACGGAGACTTAAAAAGCAGGATAAAAGTAATCTTAATCAGCTTCCGTGTTCTGATTCTGCGCCTGACTGTGATACCGTTTTGTCGGAATTGTCTAAATACGAGGCCAATAAGAATTTTATGCCCCAGAGTCAGAGTAAGAAATTGTACCCAGCCCTTCCAGCTCCGGTGCCAGCTTTAGCGCTTCCTTCTGTACGACACGCATACACACACGCGCCGCCGGTCACGTCTGCTCTGCCCCGAGCGTTTCAGTGTGCACAGGTGAATTATGACCTAGACGGATACGTGGGTGGACCCGCCCGTCTGGTTCCAGCTGCCGCGAGCCCGGAGGACTTCCCACCCCCACCCCCTCCGCTGGAGGGGGAACAAGCGGACCCTGTTGTTCCCCTGTCCGCTCCGCAGGTTGCAAAGACTGAGCAGGACGCCAAGGCTGAGCGAGCGCCGGGGGGCGCTACGACGAGCGGAGCAGTGACCACGCGGGGCCAGACGCAGCAGCAGTAGCAGGAAGTGGTGGCCTCGCTTCCGATGTTTGAAGTCGGCGGACCGGCGGGAGCTCAACTCGTGTTCAGAGCTTGGACATTAACGGAGATAAAGGAGGCTGCAGCGAGACTCCCCGACCCGCACGACTCAGGTGAGCGATTTGCGGAGGAATTCCGTGCCTTTTGCAGAGAGTTTCGACCGACTCTGACTGAGCTAAAACGTCTGTTAGCCATGAGGCTAAAGCCCACAGATTGGAATAATCTGAAATCTTATGTGCCTAAAGAGGATGCACGCTGCGAGGCGGTCGAGTGGGCCGCCAACCACGGGTATGTACAGGCAATTGACGCTATTGCAAAAGGCATGGAGACTGTGTTTCGAAGGTGAATTTATTGAAAATTGATCAGTGCAAGCAAAAAGAGGACGAGTCAGCTGCCGACTTTTACGTCCGCTTTTGGCATGTTTATGTCGAGTCATCTGGTATGGGGGACGCGCCCGAAGGATACGCTACAAAGGCAGAAGCGATGATGTGGGAGCAGCATTTCCGTAATTCATTTCTGAAAGGTTTAAAGCATGAAATTGTGGATGAACTGCAGAAAACGTGTGTCGGCTACGATGAAGCAAGATTGTCTGACATACGTAGACACGCTATTCATGTGGACAAACACCAGACTGCCGCTAGACGTCTCAAATTGCAGAAGAAAGACGATGACATGCACAAGTCTGCTTTGTGTCTCTACAACGCTGTTTACCAGGCTCCATTCAAACGAGGAGGAAATCGGCGTGGCCGCTTCCCACCCCGCGGCAGAGGATCGGGGCGGGGCTGGGGAGGGGCCAGCCGGAGGGACGCCTGTTTTCAGTGTGGCGAGGTAGGACATTGGGCGGCACAATGCCCAGCGGGGGCACTGAGGATTGACGTCATGTGGACTCTGCCACGGGTGCGGGGGCGGAGTCAGATGACACACCTACTGATAACGCATCACACAATTATCTCACTGCGACCGGCAAAGAAGACCTGCTTGCTAAATGTGACACACACACACACACAGATGCTGATAACATGTCACACAATTCTCTGCCTCCTGCTATGTGCAATGAAGATCTGCTTGCTGAGCTTTCTGGCACCATCGAGCGGTTGGAAAAAGGTACTACATCCCTAACACCTACTACACCTCTGACAGCCAATTATGTAAAACTGGGACACGCCAGTTTTAAAAATATGCCCCAAATGACATTGTCTATTTCTGATTCCCCAGTAACTTTTTTAGTTGACACAGGTGCGACGATTTCTGTTATTCGGGAAGCAGATCTGCCATCTGCACCGAAGCTGAGTGGCAGATATGTCCATTCTGTCTCTGCCACGGGACACGTTGTCCGTGAGAATTTTACAGTTCCACTGGGCTGTACCGATACTGATGGTAAGAAATTTAAACACTCATTTTTGTTCTCTTCACATTGTCCTGTGTCATTATTAGGACGTGATTTGATCTGTGACCTTGGGTTATCACTTGTTTCGACGCCAGAAGGCCTCAAGGTAACTAAATTAGATTTAAATGATGTCCACTCGCTTGTGCAGTTGTCTGTCAACACCCCGTTGTATGTGTATAATTGGAAACTCCCCGTGGGTGAAATCACCAACCATCTGCTACAGGCAGTGCGCGGGTCGTTTCTCCCACGGGGACTGAGTTTGCCCCAAGCGGTTCAATTCATTGTACGTCACATTTGTCCCTGGGGCCTGATGCTGGTTACGAGCAGCGGTGGTACCGAGAGGGGACAAATTGTGAGAGATTAATAACACAACATCTGTACTGGTCAACGCACAAAAGCGCGTTGTCAGTGACCTTGACTCAGAGTCAAGGAGAATTGTTTACCGCTTGTGATTGTTCTGATGTGCATTATGATCTGCCTGCAGGGCGATGCAAATGTTTCAGGCGACTGCGCCCACATGTGGCCCTCTCAAAGGGCTTGGATGACACCTGGACTGACGTGGGCTCTTTTCTGACTGACTGCGTGAAGGCAGGTGACTGGGAGGCGACTCCTGACCCAGATGTTTTTTACAGTGCCGGCAGAAAGGCATATCGTAAGTCATTCGTTTTGGGGACACACGTGATGCGGTGTGTTCACCTGATAGAAGATATGGATTTCTGCCTGCTTACTGATGTTGAGTTTGACCAAATACCAGCGCTCCAGAGCGTCCCGTCGACGTTATGGGCAAAAGGCCCACACGATGTAGGGTTAATCAGAAACGTTGAACCAGTTGTGATTACACCAAAGTCTGATTTTAGGCCGTGTCAACAACAATATCCGTTAAAAGCGGGGCGGTGATGGGAATTACACCTGTTTTCGAATCACTGCGCGCCGCAGGTGTGATCGTCCCATGCCCTGACTCTCCTGTCAGAACTCCGATTTTTCCGGTGAAAAAAAGTCGTGAAAATGGCCAGCCGACAGAGTGGCGCTTCGTGCAGGACCTGCAGGCCGTCAACAAGGCCGTGCAGGCCCGGGCGCCATCGGTCCCAAATCCATACACTATAGTTTCACAGATTCCTAGTTCAGCGAAATGGTTTTCTGTGGTTGATCTGGCTAATGCTTTTTTCAGTATTCCTATCCATTCTGATAGCCAGTTTTGGTTTGCTTTTAATTTCAGGAATGAGGCCTGGACGTTTACTCGTCTGTGTCAAGGTTATTGTGAATCACCGACGATTTACAATGCTGCTCTGCGACGCAGCCTTGAACCTTTGGAACTGTCCCCTGGGACAGTAATGCTGCAGTACACGGACTACGTGTTGTTAGCGTGTCCCACACAGCAGCAGTGTGAGACCGACACGATCGCTCTTCTTTATCACCTGGCGAAGGAGGGCCACAAGGCCAGCCTGTCTAAGTTACAGTTTGTGAAACAGCATGTGAAATTTCTGGGACACTCTATTTCAGCTGATGGCAGATCGTTGTCACCGAAGCGGGTTGAGGCGATCCAGCGTGTTCCCAGACCCCTCACAAAGAAACAGGTGATGTCTTTTCTAGGAATGTGTTAATACTGTCGGAAATTTATCGTGGGCTATGCGGAGTTGGAGGCTCCCTTGACCGCCCTCATTCATGGGAAAGGGCTGGCTGCGCACGATAAGGTCAGTTGGACATCTGAGGCAGAAGAGGCTTTCCATCGGCTGAAACGGGCCCTCCAAACCACTCCGGCCCTGGGCCTGCCGGACCCCGTGCGGCCCTTCACGCAGACAGTGAGTGAAAGGGAGGGGTTCATGACATCTGTTCTGTTACAGGAACATGGCGGGGCATTGAGGCCTGTGGCTTATTTCTCTGGTAAGCTTGATCCGGTTGCGGCTGGGCTTCCCCGTTGCTATGCTTCACGCGATCTGGTAGGTTATGCTGATCTGACACTGTTGGTTCCGCATGCTGTGTCTATGATCCTGTTGGAGCAGAAAACATCACATTTGTCTGCTGCTAGGTGGCTTCAGTATCAGACTGTTCTCCTTGATTTACCGAACATAACTGTGAAGCGCTGCAGTGTTTTGAATCCAGCCACTCTCATGCCAGGTCCGGAGGACGGCGAGCCCTACGACTGTGTGGCTGCAATTAATGAAGTTTGCACCCCGAGACCGGATCTTCAGGAAACGGCTCTGGTAAATCCTGATTTGGTTCTGTATGTAGATGGTTCAGCATTCAGGGATAAGCGCACAGGAAGGAACAGAGTGGGGTTCGCAGTCGTGTCAGACCATGAGGTCCTGGCATCCGGCTCCCTGCCACATCAGTGTTCGGCCCAAGCAGCTGAACTGGTGGCTTTGACTGAGGCATGCAGATTGGCGAAGGGGAAGAGCGTCACGATTTACACGGACAGCAGGTATGGGTTCGGTGTTTGTCATGACTTTGGAGCGATTTGGAGATGTAGGCAATTTCTGAAGTCTGACGGGAAGCCTGTCCTGAACGCGGATAAGGTGAATGCTCTCTTGGAGGCCATTCTCCTGCCCAGTTCCATAGCTGTATGTAAATGTCCAGCTCATGTTAACGGGCCTGATCTTATTTCCGCAGGCAACGCTCGTGCGGATGCGGCTGCGAAGGTGGCTGCTCGTTCTCCTGTTAACTATTCTCTCGTCTCTGCAGTGGCTTCCCCAGGGGGAGATGACGTGGTCACGTCTCTAAGTGCGATGCAGACTTTCGCTTCCCCAGATGAGAAACGGTTGTGGCGGCGGGCCGGCTGTGGTCTGGTTGATGGCGTGTGGCGTGCAGGTGACAAACGACCATGTTTGCCTAAACATTTTTTCTCCCATTTTGATAGGCTGACTCATGGGGTGGACCATGCAGCACCGGGGGTCATGCTGTCGACCTTGACTAAGTACTGGTTCACGAAAGGGTTCCTCTCTTATGCGCAGAGGCTCTGCAGCTCCTGCGTTATCTGTGCTGCCCACAACGCGAGAGGGGGAGTGAAGATGCCGCTGGCTGCTCATCCGCAGCCTGACAGGCCGTTTGAGTACATCATGCTTGATTTCTTGAACTTTCTCCTTGTGAGGGGAAGAAGTACTGTTTGGTGATTGTTGATATGTTTTCGAAGTGGGTTGAGGTCTTTCCTTCCTCTAAGGCTGACAGTTCCGCAGTGGCAAGGGCTCTGCTGATGGAGATTTTGCCACGTTGGGGAATTCCATCTAGGATCTTCAGTGACAACGGCACCCACTTCGTGAACCAGGCCCTTGCGCAGGTAGGAAAATATTTGGGGTTTAGCCTCAAGAGACATTGTGCCTACCATCCTGCCAGTGGGGGCGCTGTTGAAAGGGAGAATGGTACTTTGAAGTCTAAATTGGCGAAGTGTTGTGCAGAAACAGGTTTGTCCTGGCTCAAGGCTCTACCGGTTGTGTTGCTGTACATGCGGATGCGTGTGTGGTCGAGGGCTAACCTGAGTCCGTTCGAGATCCTCTTTGGCAGACCACCGCCGATGGGAGTAGACGCACCAGATAAGTGCATCCTTCCATCAGCTGAATTGTGTGAGAACTCTGTGTTGTCGTATTGCAAGAATCTGCACTCTGTACTGACACAGATTAACTCACAGGTGAAAGCTGCCCAGCCGGTACCAGCGGGAGGATCTCTTCACAAGCTACGGCCAGGCAACTGGGTTCTGGTGCGGGACCTGGGTCGAAAGCATTGGAAAGCCAGGCGGCGGAACGGACCGTTCCAGATCCTGTTGACGACCCACACTGCTGTTAAGATAGCGGAGCGGGCGACTTGGATCCACGCCAGCCACTGCAAGAGGGTTCCTGGCCCAGTTCCCGACCCCTAGGCGGGTTTTTTCCCCTTTACACCCTTACACCCTTACACATACACACACTGAGCTCGAAGAAAGAAGAAACAAAGGTGAAGAAAAGAAGACATTCCATATATACAGGACTGTTGTGTGCTAATCAGAGTTTAGGATGTTGCATGTTAAAATGTTTAGGATGTTGATTTTGTTTCTGTTATCAATTTTCTGTGTTTTTGGTTTCATGTACCAGGAGCCTGCTAGGTCACGGTCCACCCGAGATGTAGATGTAGGGGGTTCGTTCGTGAGTCGTAACATGCTCACGAAAAGGGGGGACTACCGTAGCAACGGATGGTATCGGGCGATGGTAACAACGGCTCGTGGATTGGGCGTGACAAATAGCTGTTACGTTTGTTCGGCCTTACCTCATGCGTCTGACAGCGCTATTCCCCTCACTCCGTGTCCGCTCACCGGGGCAGAAACATTAGGGGTGTTAGTGGCGTTTACTGTGGGGATTAAGAGGGCGACTAGGGACGCTGGGGGTCGACTGAGGGTTGTAAACGTTTCAAGCCTGTTGAGCCAATGTAACGTGCACGTCCCTGATTATTCTGGGTTTATGATACGGTTTCCAAATGCTACAGGTCCTCCTTGGAATCCGAAGGTTTATGAATCTGTGTTTACCGCGAATCCGACACTTTACGAAGCTCCCGTTTGTTTTTCTCGATCGTGTTCTCCTCGTGGGCGGTTTCTTGGGGATAGTGAGTGTAAGCTCACTAGGAATGCCACATGCGGACGTCGGGACGGTGACGGATGTCCCCATCCCCACCTGTCCTATTTGAACATCTCCGAGCTTCTCACTCCGATTGATAATCTGGGTGTTACTGATAATCCTCGAGTTCTATTCCCTAGTTCTGATGGATTTGGATGCTTGCAGCGTCATGTGTGGGTTTGTGGCAAACATGTTTATCAACTTCTGCCTCCCGATTGGTGTGGAACGTGTTATCTGGCTAGACTTCTTCCACATGTGGGTATTTATGATTCGCTGACTCATCATCATGCTAATTACCCTCATTATTACTCTACCCGCTCTATTTCAAAGCGTGAGGTTCCGGCTCATAGAAATCGTGTTTCAGTGGGGGCGAAATTGGTGGGGGGTTTGCTTCCTTGGTGGGGAACTGTAAACTTGGCCCATCAGATTGATGATCTGGCGATTGATCTGGAAAATCTTACTGCTGAATCCGCCGAGGGGTTTACTGAGATCACAACGGAGGTCCAAGCCTTGCGTAACATGGAGTTACAGGACCGCATGGTCCTAGATTTGATGCTGGCTGCCCACGGCGGCGTCTGCCATGTCGTAAGTGAAAGTTGCTGCACGTTTGTGCCTGATATTACTGATAACATGACTCATGTCATCTCACACCTGAATGGGTTGCTGCAGACGCAGCGCCAAAGGGACTCAGCAGAGTCCGAGGGGTTTGATCCGTGGACGTGGCTGACCTCAGGCTCATGGTACGGGGTAATTTTGAAGATGTTTACTCCAGTCTTGATTGTGGTTGTGTTTTTCCTTTTATTTACATGTGTGATTCCATGTATACGCCACGTGATGCTAAAAGCAATGACGACATCTTTTTTGAGGGATCAGAGACCTGACCCCTTCCCCGATATCAACTGGGGTGGTGCACCTGCTGGTGCTTCTGAGAATTGAATGTTTCTTTGCTTTAGGTAGAGTGTGGCCTTTTTTCCCACTGGGTTTTTGGCCTAGATTAGAGTAGATAGTCTCTAGAGGTCTTTTGCCGTTCCCCTTATTTCCGGGAATCTGACAATCTAAATTATACCAAATCCAAAATTCAACTTCTAAATTTAATCAGTCCAATCATTTTAACCAATCAACAAGATTCCAATCTGAGCTGCAAACTCGTTACATAGCTGGGGACGGGTGTTTGGCCGCTAGAGGGGGCACTTCCTATAGAGTAGACTGCGCACCATTATTCCCTGTTTAGCTCGCGGTTGTGGGCTGCGCCCTTTGGGCTGGGGACCGCGTGCTCTACTGCTGTGCCCAGATAAGCTTTCATATATATCCAAAGAAAATGAGGTGCTAAAAACAAAAGCAGGGATTGTGATATTAAAAATTTATTTCAGGCTTTCTGAGGCCTTCCTGACCTGGAGTAAAATCACTGACAGGGCTGGATGACATTTGATTAACCGTGATTAAACTCGTCTAAGACGAGGCCACTGTGTTGATATGATATTAGGCGTCAACTTGTCTGCAGTTTGACGTGTGTCTCAATAAGATCAAGGTTGTGCTGTTCAGATATTGATGCAACTGTTTTCCTTAAATTACTGCCTGCCCTGAGTAACTTTGGCATTCTGTTTCTGATCTGGCTCTCGTGAACATCTTAATAAATCCTTGTGCACCTGCGTCAGTTTTTCTGTGCCTTAATTAACAGCTGAATTGAATGCTACACCACTGCATAGTATTACCAACCTTACAGGTAAATAAGATCCTGAATTTTATTATAACATGGTAACAACAAACATAACAAACATATAACATTATAACACGGAATTTGATTCCGTGGAATCAAATCCCAGCATATCCGGGGGTGTGCAGGAAAAACAAATCGTTTACATGAGCTAGTTTTTTTTTACTCACCACTATCAACGTGCCCTTTAACATTACAACATGCACCACATCGACTGGCTGCTTTTGCTCCCGGTGGAGTCAGAGTGTTCGCCCTCTGATCCGGACGTCTTGCCAACAAGAGACTGATGACAGATTCAGGTTGACAAATCAGCACCCGTGTCCAGAGTCACACGGCACGTTGAATCAGAGTCTCTGTGTTTCTCACGGCTGAGCTTCAGCAGCTACCATCAAACGACAAAAAGAAAGCTTCTAATGTCTGAATTAAATGGACGTTCTCTTCTATTCACTGGCATTTTTGGCAAAGAAAAAAAAAAGGGATTTGTCTTTATATTTGCAGGTAAAAACAAAGCAAAATCATATTAATCCCTTCTTTTCTATGAATTAGAGATACAACAGGAGGCCTGATTATACGGTCTTTGATTTAGATGCTCATTAGCCACCAGGGTTGGTGGTACAATAATATATCTTGTTTTTCCAAGATTTACGGTGCGCACAACAACAGACATCTGCAAACATACCTTTATCTTGGCATTTTTTCTCTTCTTCCTCTTTCTTCCTCTTTCTTTTCTCTGCTCCTGAAGGATATGTCCTTTTTTGTGACATTTTTTGCCCCTCAACTACCTGCGCTTTGGACACTCAGTGCGCATTGCAGGAGGTACACATTACCGGTATAGTGGAGCTTTGACATAGAACGGCAGTAAGAATCGCTAGGCTTACATCAGGCCTTTTTTTTTTTTATTTTGTTTGATTTAATTTTTACAATAATATATCTTTGATCATACAGAAAGCATCACTCATATATGCAAAAAATAAAAAAAAATAAAAAAATGTTTTTGTTGATTATTCTTTGGGGCCCCCTACTGGCCGCGGGGCCCTAAGCAGGTGCTTAGTCCGCTTAGGCCTTGGGCCGGCTCTGACATTAATGCCCTGGCAGTGGCAATAAGCTTTATTTTATTTGACATTTTTTAAGATGAGATTTACACTAAATATGTGTTACTGACAAGTGCTGATGTTAAAAGTGTTTGAATAACAAATGTTATGACACTTTAGTTCATATGGCAGCAGAACATTTAAATAAAAGTGACCTTTACACTACTTTTGAATTCATTATTTGATTTTCACAATGCAATTAATTGTGATTAATCAGGGAAATCATGCGATAAATTGCAATTAAAAATGTTAACTGTTGCCTAGCCCTAGTTTTTAAACTTTTCCCTCTGCAGATGTCATACAAATCAATGGTTATTAACAGTCTTTCTGAGCCCCTGGTCAATTTTGAGTCATATTCGTGTTCAGTGTTGTTTTTCTTGTTCAGTTAAACCGTAGACACTTTTGAATAAATGTGCCATCAGGTTCACTGCCGTTCCAGCCGCAGACAGACCCAACTACAACCTCCCACCCTCCAAATACTGCTCTCTAAGAATGAACTTCCAGGTACGCAAGTCCACATTTGGCATATGAGATAGGGGTCAGGACCGTTGCTTTGTGTCACAATCTCACAATCCGAGCATGTTTTAACCCAAACCATCAATGTCCAGGGCTTAACGTTACCATGTGCAGGTGCGAGCGAAGAACAAAACTGAAAGGACATTGAAATGCAGGCAGTTAAACGTTTACGGCCAAATCAGCAGCACTGAACAGTTTAATCACATAGTATGATGTTGAATGTCTGTGTGTGTTCATGCCGTCATATCTGTGCAGAGAAATATAGAGGTTAAAACCTCCTTATTGGGCTATTATTGGGCCCTCGTACCAGTACAGACAACATATCTATGACATGTTTCCTGTTTATGCTTCAGAAATCCCTGATGACAAAAGATTTATTGCCATTACACCAAATATTAACATACACATGACTAATGAGATGTTTTCTTTCCTTTCCTGCAGATATGAGAAGAAACAGTTAGCAGCATTGATCCGCCTGATGCGGGGTTGACAGGTGACATTTCACTCTGTGTCTATATGGATTTGTTTTGTTTCTAGTTAGGACCTCAGATGGCCACTTCCATTCAACAGCTGGTGGGTTCATTGGCACAGCTTTCACATGGAAATGCCACGGTGACAATCGATGTTCTGTGCTAAGTTTTTACCTGATAAAGATGAATTAGCCCTCAGCCGTCCACGGAAAAAGCCTTGTAGCCAAATGTCCATTTGCAGTTCCTTAATACAGCCGGGGTCAGAAGTATTTAGACAACGATAATGGATTTGAAATATAACAATCAAAATGCAATCAGAATGTAGACTTTGAGCTTTCAGGTTATATATAAAAAATATGTGATTTAAAAATCGGAGTAATTTTAAGCAAAGTAGGTTCACTTGCAGGAAGCAAGGCAAGTTTATTTGTAGAGCACATTTTGTGTACAAGACAATTCAAGGTGCTTAACATAAAACATTTGAAGCATTACAGAGCATTAAAAAGTACATTAAACAGGAGGAAATAAAAAGAAAATAGAATAATAAAATGCAAAAAGTTAATCAACAATTGTTTTTGATTAGAAAAAAAGGAATTAAAAATGTAGATAAAATGCAAGAAATAAAAGTTAATTGTTCTCATAAAATGTGGCAAATAGAAAAGTTTTTAACCCTGATTTCAAACTGCTGAGAGTGTCAGCAGACCTGCAGGTTTCTGGGAGTTTGTTTCACATTTGAGGAGCATAAAAACTGAACGCTGCCTCTCCGTGTTTAGTTCTGACTCTGGGAACAGAAAGTAGACTTGACCCTGATGACCTGAGGGATCTGGTGGGTTTAGAACCAACCAGAAGATCCTGAATGTATTTTGGTCCTAAACCATTCAGTGCTTTGTAAACTAACAGCAGGATTTTGAAGTAAATTCTTTGACAAACAGGAAGCCAGTGTAAAGATCTGAGGACTGGAGATATATGATCCAGTTTTCTGGTGTTGGTGAGGACTGGAATTATATGATCCAGTTTCCTGGTGTTAGTAAGGACTGGAGTTATATGATCCAGTTTCCTGAGTGTTAGTGGGGACTGGAGTTATATGATCCAGTTTCATGGTGTTATTGGGACTGTAGTTATATGAACCAGTTTCCTGGTGTTAGTTGGGACTGTAGTTATATGATCCAGTTTCCTGGTGTTAGTGAGGACTGTAGTTATAAGATCCAGTTTCCTGGTGTTGGTGTGGACTGGAGTTATATGATTCAGTTTCCTGGTGTTGGTAAGGACTGGAGTTATATGATCCAGTTTCCTGGTGTTAGTGGGGACTGTAGTTATATGATCCAGTTTCCTGGTGTTAGTGGGGACTGTAGTTATATGATCCAGTTTCCTGGTGTTAGTGGGGACTGGAGTTATACGATCCAGTTTCCTGGTGTTAGTGGGTACTGGAGTTATACGATCCAGTTTCCTGGTGTTAGTGGGTACTGGAGTTATACGATCCAGTTCCCTTGTGTTAGTGAGGACTGGAGTTATATGATCCAGTTTCCTGGTGTTAGTGAGGACTGGCGTTATATGATCCAGTTTCCTGGTGTCAGTGATGACTGGAGTTATATGATCCAGTTTCCTGGTGTAAGTGAGGACTGGAGTTATATGATCCAGTTTCCTGGTGTTAGTGGGGACTGTCGTTATATGATCCAGTTTCCTGGTGTTAGTGGGGACTGTAGTTATATGATCCAGTTTCCTGGTGTTAGTGGGGACTGTAGTTATATGATCCAGTTTCCTGGTGTTGGTAAGGACTGGAGTTATATGATCCAGTTTCCTTGGTGTTAGTGGGGACTGTAGTTATATGATCCAGTTTCCTGGTGTTAGTGAGGACTGGAGTTATATGATCCAGTTTCCTGGTGTTAGTTGGGACTGTAGTTATACGATCCAGTTTCCTGGTGTGTTAGTGGGGACTGGAGTTATACGATCCAGTTTCCTGGTGTTAGTGGGTACTGGACTTATACGATCCAGTTTCCTGGTGTTAGTGGGGACTGGAGTTATATGATCCAGTTTCCTGGTGTTGGTGAGGACTGGAGTTGTATGATCCAGTTTCCTGGTGTTAGTGGGGACTGTAGTTATATGATCCAGTTTCCTGGTGTTAGTGAGGACTGGAGTTATATGATCCAGTTTCCTGGTGTTAGTTGGGACTGTAGTTATACGATCCAGTTTCCTGGTGTTAGTGGGGACTGGAGTTATACGATCCAGTTTCCTGGTGTTAGTGGGTACTGGACTTATACGATCCAGTTTCCTGGTGTTAGTGGGGACTGGAGTTATATGATCCAGTTTCCTGGTGTTGGTGAGGACTGGAGTTGTATGATCCAGTTCCCTGGTGTTAGTGAGGACTGGAGTTATATGATCCAGTTTCCTGGTGTTAGTGAGGACTGGAGTTATATGATCCAGTTTCCTGGTGTTAGTGATGACTGGAGTTATATGATCCAGTTTCCTGGTGTTAGTGAGGACTGGCGTTATATGATCCAGTTTCCTGGTGTCAGTGATGACTGGAGTTATATGATCCAGTTTCCTGGTGTAGTGAGGACTGGAGTTATATGATCCAGTTTCCTGGTGTGTTAGTGGAGGACTGGAGTTATATGATCCAGTTTCCTGGTGTTAGTGGGGACTGGAGTTATATGATCCAGTTTCCTGGTGTTAGTGAGGACTGGTAGTTATATGATCCAGTTTCCTGGTGTTAGTGAGGACTGGAGTTATATGATTCCAGTTTCCTGGTGTTGGTGAGGACTGGAGTTATATGATCCAGTTTCCTGGTGTTAGTGGGGACTGTAGTTATATGATCCAGTTTCCTGGTGTTAGTGAGGACTGGAGTTATATGATCCAGTTTCCTGGTGTTAGTTGGGACTGGAGTTATATGATCCAGTTTCCTGGTGTTAGTGGGGACTGGAGTTATACGATCCAGTTTCCTGGTGTTAGTGGGTACTGGAGTTATACGATCCAGTTTCCTGGTGTTAGTGGGGACTGGAGTTATATGATCCAGTTTCCTGGTGTTGGTGAGGACTGGAGTTATATGATCCAGTTTCCTGGTGTTAGTGAGGACTGGAGTTATATGATCCAGTTTCCTGGTGTTAGTGAGGACTGGAGTTATATGATCCAGTTTCCTGGTGTTGGTGAGGACTGGAGTTATATGATTCCAGTTTCCTGGTGTTAGTGAGGACTGGAGTTATATGATCCAGTTTCCTGGTGTTAGTGGGGACTGGAGTTATATGATCCAGTTTCCTGGTGTTAGTGGGGACTGGAGTTATATGATCCAGTTTCCTGGTGTTAGTGAGGACTGGAGTTATATGATCCAGTTTCCTGGTGTTAGTGGGTACTGGAGTTATATGATCCAGTTTCCTGGTGTTAGTGGGGACTGGAGTTATATGATCCAGTTTCCTGGTGTTAGTGAGGACTGGAGTTATATGATTCAGTTTCCTGGTGTTGGTGAGGACTGGAGTTATATGATCCAGTTTCCTGGTGTTAGTGGGGACTGGAGTTATATGATCCAGTTTCCTGGTGTTAGTGGGGACTGTAGTTATATGATCCAGTTTCCTGGTGTTAGTGGGGACTGGAGTTATATGATCCAGTTTCCTGGTGTTAGTGAGGACTGGAGTTATATGATCCAGTTTCCTGTGGTGTTAGTGGGAGGACTGGAGTTATATGATCCAGTTTCCTGGTGTTAGTGGGGACTGGATGGAGTTATATGATCCAGTTTCCTGGTGTTAGTGAGGACTGGAGTTATATGATCCAGTTTCCTGGTGTTAGTGAGGACTGGAGTTATATGATCCAGTTTCCTGGTGTTAGTGAGGACTGGAGTTATATGATCCAGTTTCCTGGTGTTAGTGAGGACTGGAGTTATATGATCCAGTTTCCTGGTGTTAGTGAGGACTGGAGTTATATGATCCAGTTTCCTGGTGTTAGTGGGGACTGGAGTTATATGATCCAGTTTCCTGGTGTTAGTGAGGACTGGAGTTATATGATCCAGTTTCCTGGTGTTAGTGAGGACTGGAGTTATATGATCCAGTTTCCTGGTGTTAGTGAGGACTGGAGTTATATGATCCAGTTTCCTGGTGTTAGTGGGACTGGAGTTATATGATCCAGTTTTTCTAGTGTTAGTGGGGACTGGAGTTATATGATCCAGTTTCCTGGTGTTAGTGAGGACTGGAGTTATATGATCCAGTTCCTGGTGTTAGTGAGGACTGGAGTTATATGATCCAGTTTCCTGGTGTTAGTGAGGACTGGAGTTATATGATCCAGTTTCCTGGTGTTAGTGAGGACTGGAGTTATATGATCCAGTTTCCTGGTGTTAGTGAGGACTGGAGGAGTTATATGATCCAGTTTCCTGGTGTTTAGTGAGGACTGGAGTTATGATCCAGTTTCCTGGTGTTAGTGGGGACTGGAGTTATATGATCCAGTTTCCTGGTGTTGGTGAGGACTGGAGTATGATCCAGTGTTAGTGAGGACTGGAGTTATATGATCCAGTTTCCTGGTGTTAGTGAGGACTGGAGTTATATGATCCAGTTTCCTGGTGTTAGTGAGGACTGGAGTTATATGATCCAGTTTCCTGGTGGTGTTAGTGAGGACTGGAGTTATATGATCCAGTTTCCTGGTGTTAGTGAGGACTGGAGTTATATGATCCAGTTTCCTGGTGTAGTGAGGACTGGAGTTATATGATCCAGTTTCCTGGTGTTAGTGAGGGACTGGAGTTATATGATCCAGTTTCCTGGTGTTAGTGGGGACTGGAGTTATATGATCCAGTTTCCTGGTGTTAGTGGGGACTGGAGTTATATGATCCAGTTTCCTGGTGTTAGTGAGGACTGGAGTTATATGATTCAGTTTCCTGGTGTTAGTGAGGACTGGAGTTATATGATCCAGTTTCCTGGTGTTAGTGAGGACTGGAGTTATATGATCCAGTTTCCTGGTGTTAGTGAGGACTGGAGTTATATGATCCAGTTTCCTGGTGTTAGTTGGGACTGGAGTTATATGATCCAGTTTCCTGGTGTTAGTGGGGACTGGAGTTATATGATCCAGTTTCCTGGTGTTAGTGAGGACTGGAGTTATATGATCCAGTTTCCTGGTGTTAGTGGGGACTGGAGTTATATGATCCAGTTTCCTGGTGTTGGTGAGGACTGGAGTTATATGATCCAGTTTCCTGGTGTTAGTGAGGACTGGAGTTATATGATCCAGTTTCCTGGTGTTAGTGAGGACTGGAGTTATATGATCCAGTTTCCTGGTGTTAGTGAGGACTGGAGTTATATGATCCAGTTTCCTGGTGTAGTGAGGACTGGAGTTATATGATCCAGTTTCCTGGTGTTAGTGGGGACTGGAGTTATGATCCAGTTTCCTGTGTTAGTGAGGACTGGAGTTATATGATCCAGTTTCCTGGTGTTAGTGAGGACTGGAGTTATATGATCCAGTTTCCTGGTGTTAGTGAGGACTGGAGTTATATGATCCAGTTTCCTGGTGTTAGTGGGGACTGGAGTTATATGATCCAGTTTCCTGGTGTTAGTGAGGACTGGAGTTATATGATCCAGTTTCCTGGTGTTAGTGAGGACTGGAGTTATATGATCCAGTTTCCTGGTGTTAGTGGGGACTGGAGTTATATGATCCAGTTTCCTGGTGGTGTTAGTGAGGACTGGAGTTATATGATCCAGTTTCCTGGTGTTAGTGAGGACTGGAGTTATATGATCCAGTTTCCTGGTGTTAGTGAGGACTGGAGTTATATGATCCAGTTTCCTGGTGTTAGTGAGGACTGGAGTGAGTATATGATCCAGTTTCCTGGTGTTAGTGAGGACTGGAGTTATATGATCCAGTTTCCTGGTGTTAGTGAGGACTGGAGTTATATGATCCAGTTTCCTGGTGTAGTGAGGACTGGAGTTATATGATCCAGTTTCCTGGTGTTAGTGAGGACTGGAGTTATATGATCCAGTTTCCTGGTGTTAGTGAGGACTGGAGTTATATGATCCAGTTTCCTGGTGTTAGTGAGGACTGGAGTTATATGATCCAGTTTCCTGGTGTAGTGAGGACTGGAGTTATATGATCCAGTTTCTGGTGTTAGTGAGGACTGGAGTTATATGATCCAGTTTCCTGGTGTTAGTGAGGACTGGAGTTATATGATCCAGTTTCCTGGTGTAGTGAGGACTGGAGTTATATGATCCAGTTTCCTGGTGTTAGTGGGGACTGGAGTTATATGATCCAGTTTTCTGGTGTTAGTGAGGACTGGAGTTATATGATCCAGTTTCCTGGTGTTGGTGAGGACTGGAGTTATATGATCCAGTTTCCTGGTGTTAGTGAGGACTGGAGTTATATGATCCAGTTTCCTGGTGTTAGTGAGGACTGGAGTTATATGATCCAGTTTCCTGGTGTTAGTGAGGACTGGAGTTATATGATCCAGTTTCCTGGTGTTAGTGAGGACTGGAGTTATATGATCCAGTTTCCTGGTGTCAGTGAGGACTGGAGTTATATGATCCAGTTTCCTGGTGTTAGTGAGGACTGGAGTTATATGATCCAGTTTCCTGGTGTTAGTGAGGACTGGAGCAGCAGCGTTCTGGACTAACTGCAGCTGTCTGATGGTCTTTTTAGGGAGACCTGTCAGGACAGCGTTACAGTAGTCTAGTCTACTGAAGATAAATGCATGGACAAGTTTTTCTAGATCCTGCAGAGACATTAGTCCTTTAATCCTTCTTTAAGTGATAATTAGCTGACTTCACAACTGTCTTGATGTGACTACTGTAGTTCAGGTCTCAGTCCATGACTACACCCAGATTTCTGGCTTTGTTTTTTTGTTTCTAACTTAGCTGTTTGAAGCTGAGTGGTGACTTTTAATCTTGGCTCCAAAAACTATTATTTCAGTTTTGTCTTTATTTAACTGAAGGAAGATCTGACACATCCAGTCTCTAATTTATATCAATGCATCTGGTCAGTGTTGGGATCAGACTGTAGTTTCCTGGTGAGATGGTTATGTAGATTTGTGTGTCATCAGCATAGTTGTGGTAACATATTTTGTTGTTTTTCATAATTTGAGCGAGTGGGAGCATGTAGATGTTGAACAGCAGTGGCCCCAAGATGGAGCCTTGAGGAACTCCACAAGTTATTTTAGTTTGCTCAGATTTATAGTTACCTATAGACACAAAGTAGTCCCTGTCTTTTGGATAGGACTTAAACCAATTCAATGCAGTGCCAGAAAGTTCTACCCAGTTTTTCAGCCGGTCTAGTCAGATGTTATGGTCGACTGTGTCAAATACAGCACTGAGATCCAGTAACACCAGGACTGAGATGTTTACATGTTTGTGTTTAAGTGGATGTCATTAACGACCTTAACTAGAGCAGTCTCAGTGCTCTGATGTGGCCAAAAACCTGACTGGTAGATATCAAAACAGTTATTTAGCATCAAGAAGTTGTGAAGTTGTTGAAAAACAGCTTTTTCTATAATCTAAGCTGGTCTAAACTGGTCTTTTTCAGGAGTGACTTGATGACGGCTGTTTTTAGGAGGGGCTCGAAGGCATTTGGAAGATTGAAAATAAGTTAAAAGGCCTGGTGTTGATATCAGGCGCTGAATTGGCATCTGGCAGTTGTTTGGAGCTGCCAACATGAAGTCCAAGATTAGGCCAATAGGCCGTAAAAAATGACATAAAGCTATAAGAGTAAAAGAACTAAGGTCAAATGAATAGTTTGGTACATTGAAAAACTATTGGCAAGCCTCTCAAACATTTTCGTAAATCTATCAAACAAACCTATTTGATATCTCACATTAACTTAAATAAGGTGCATTACTGACTGATATAGAAAAAATAAAGGCTCCTTAAACTAATGGAAATACATGCATCAGAATTACAAACTGAGAATTTAAAGGATTTTGACTTGTGGTTCCATTTAAATTAATACATTTAATTAAAGTAAATGAGGTTCAGTGATTTTTTTTAGTTTTTTTTTCATCTCATGGAAGCTTTAGATGTGAGAGATGGGGGATGGAAGGGGAGACTGCTGCTGGCTTGCCCACATTAGTATTAGCTCATGTTAGCGCGATTTCAAAACTCCATGGAAGCAATTGTTATGTTGTAGGTGGCTGATCAGGTTTTACATATTAAAGCTTGTGCTTCCCTCCTCGTAGAATTCACTCAGAGGATTCGTCACAAATAACCACCAAACTATCTTCTTCTGAAACTTTAATGAAGTTCCACGCCGCCATGTTTGTTGTGATCAGCGCTGTGCTGCAGGCTGCATTCAAGGTGTAATGTAAATTCCTCCATTCCCTCGTTTGCTAGTCGTTCTTTTAGCCTTTTCTATTTTTTTTCTTATTTGTAACATGTGGTAAAATGCTGTGAATATTGATTCAAGTCAGCAACTACTAAAATTATGGCCGACTTAACAAGTTGTTTTCGGCATGAGGGTGTATTCTTGATTTTCCTGATTGAGAAATCGTTTTTCTGATTACGCCGACGTTACTTGAACATACAGTCATGGAAAAGATTATTAGACCACCCTTATTTTCTTCAGTTTCTTGTTCATTTTAATGCCTGGTACAACTAAAGGTACATCTGTTTGGACAAACATAACAATAACCACAAAGATTGCTCATAAGAGTTTTATTTAAGAGCTGATATCTTACCATTTTTCCATGGTTTTCTTGATTATAACCTAAATCATTTAAGTTTTTACATCAATAGCTATGGCGTTGTACTGCCAAAAACACTGCTTTTATGCATTCAGTGTTTTCTTTTCTGTCTGTTTTAGTCACATGATGACGTTTAGTGGTACCAGGTATTAAAATGAACAAGAAAGTGAAGAAAAAATGGTGGCCTAATAATTTTTTCCATGACTGTAACATTCACTGCTGGTCATTCAAGGCTCAGAGGGAGCGAGGCACTGCTGTGTTGACAAAAATATATATGTTATCGGGGCTATTCGTTATGATATCAGAGTTATCGGAATGACGTCATAATTTCCTGTTATCAACCCGATAGTTATCGGCCCGATAGTTATCGTGCACCCCTACATGAGGCTAAATGGAAACGTTTGGGCTCCAACTGGATTTTGCAGATTCATTTGTTGATGAGAGGCGCATTTAAGTTTAAAAAGTTTATTTAAAGGTATTATCTTCTGGAGACCAGGTGTTTGCTGCCAGAGGCAGGTCACCCCTGTGACATAAGCACATCCTGTAGCGGACGAATGTAGGCCAGGTATCGGAGGACGGAACAAAAACAGACCACCGCATCAAGACAGCATTTGGCCGCAGTTATTTCTGCTCTAATTCTGGGAGAAGACAGAGTCCTTATCTGAAATTCACATGTTTACAGTGATTGCTTTTACCTCTCTCACCTTTCCTCAATGGCTCCTTTCTCACGTCTCCCAGCGTGGGGGGAAAAAAGCCCAGTGTTTCTTTTGAAGGACAAACGCAGGAAGACGGCGGAAAACCGATGCCGAACTTCGAGCGGCGTTAAATTTTCTGAAAGTGCTGAAATTTCCAGAGACTTTCGGATGTGGGAGCGGGATTGAGGCAGACTCAGAAGGCCATTGTTTGGGATAAAAAACATGAGTTTTATTTTACTTCTACACAAAGAATCGGCGGTTTACACCTTCTGAAGACTTTGCGGGGGCGTGAAGTGGGATAAAAATCAAAGAAACGCAGCAATTATCCACCGCTTGTTCGGTCAACAGCAAAGATGACTTCAAGAAATGCCGCTTAAATCTGAACTCGCCTCGTCTAAACGAAGATCGCACTTTCTGACCGGCAGTAGTTGAGTTCACCAGCTTCAAAGTGTCTGACGAGAAAAAATAATTTCTGTGAATGTGATTCTAATTAGGATAGAAAAGATGAGGCAGCTGCAGCGTTTCATGTTTCCCGCTAGCACCGTCAGAGCTTCAGTCTTGGATCCTGAAACGCAGCGGAAAGCGTCGTCGGGTTAACGTTACCTGATACTTCGCAGCTTGAACCGTGCCGAGTGGAAGGCATTAATGGCGGTGCATCATTACCGTCTTTGTAAGTGTCGACGAGGCCACGGGTTTCCTTTCACCAACTCGCTGAGAGGGACGTGAAAAGCGCTGCAGGAGCAAACGCATCATCGTTGATTGTTCTGGGAGCCAGAGGGATGATGCTGCAGAAGGACAATAACCACGCATCAATCACGCAGCACCAAGTCCAAAATAAGAGCAAAGAAACTTTCTCTTGTGCAGCCCCAGAACTGCAGACGGCAGCTCATTGTGATCACAGAAGCCTTCTGAACGAGAGAGACTGCATAATTAATTTACATAACATAAAGAGTCAGATTTCATTGAGTGGACAACTTCTTTTTAACTGGAAATCACTTGCCTTTTTTTTCTTTTTTAAATCCATTCTTTTATGTTTGCACAATCCCTCCCTCCTTGCTGTCGTCGGAGCGCTCATAATAAAACTAAACTTAGAATTATGCTGTTGGTCGTCTCTGAGCAAATGAGCGTTCTTTAAAAGCCATCAAAATGCCGATAATCCTCCAATTATCCCCTGGATATGAGTAAAATATCTCTATCAAACACAGCATAGTGGGTGACTAAATGTGTCTGATATCTAGAATTTAAATGAGGAAATGTGTTTTCTTTTTAAATTCTTTGTTAATCTGTAGAAAAGAGGAGATGCCATCCATCCGTTTTCCTCCGGAGCTCAGGAGGAGTTTATTTCTGTACATCCAGCGCTGTTGTTCTTCTTTTGAGCCACTGAATGCAAATCTTGACGACAGATTTCTTTTTTTGTGACGAGCGTAAATTATTTGTTTAACTTAATTCCTTTTATTTCCGCTGAGACCCTCCAGTGGATGTGTTGCTCCTCTCGGCATCTCACGCCTCCTCTGATCGCTCTGACAGCACAAAGGGTTTCTGTAAATTTGTTGGGTTGTACTTTTGTTTTGCTATTAGTGCAATATGTCTTGCAGTGCCACAGCACTCTGCCACATAATGAGCCCTGTTCTCGCTGTGATGTGGAAGTGCCTTAACGGAAATGCAAAGTAGGTTACTGGAATTTCTCTATTTTTTTCCTTTAAAACACTCCCTTTACTCTGATGTCTTGGGGCTTCTTGCTTAAATGCAGTCCTCCTGGGAGCATGATTCAGCGCAGTGAAGAAGAACTAACCCAGCAGATGAAAACCTCAGGCTCCAACTCAGAGTTCATTACTAGAATGGTACACAAAGCTCCGTCCCACGTGCAACTCCTTACTACTCTTAGATGTCCTGATTATCACCATTTCGTTGCAGAAGATGCAGCCTGAATTGTCGTGAAGCAATGTGACCACAGCGCTTCAGACCGTCTTTGAAGTCTGGATTTAATATTCAGATTTAGTGGAAGTTAGAACCCTTTTGCTCCCCGGTACTGAGATATAGTCCAAGTCCCTTGGACTCAACTTTGATTTAATGGGCAGCACCGACGCACGCCATCTGAGAGGAGTACAGCCAATCAGAGAAACAAGACATGTGACAGAGGCGGTGTGATCATCAGATGATCAACTAAAGAAATCCTGAGTGGCGTGTGGAGAAGTGGAGGGAAGAAGAAGGCCTTAAGGCACATGTGTCAAACACAAGGCCCGCGGGCCAAATGTGACCCGTCACATCATTTCATGTGGCCCTCGAGCGCTTGTGCACTATTGGCTTAAATTTTAAACCGATATTTTATGACTTAAAATAAGCTTATGCCGCTTTAAAGCGCATATTGACAGTAAACTACTTCTCTTATAATGCATTTCGTCATTACCCACAACGATAACAGTATCTCACCATGAGCAAGAACTCAAGATGATTTTCAGAACTGATGGATTTGAGTAAAACCTCTACAAACTAATCCCAACATGTCAAAGAAAAGATTGATGCACAAGGAATAAAGTTTCATCAACAACGGGAAAACGAATACAAGTTTGTACCTCAAGGTGAAATAACAGTATGTCTTTTGTGTTATGAGGCGGTGTCAGTCGTGAAAGAGTTTAATCTACGTCGGCATTTTGACAGAAAACATGGAAATAAATACATAACCTGTTATTTAACATTATAATAAGGTGTAGTTTAATATATTTTGATTTATATTGCATTTTGTTACATTCATGTTGTCAATCTGGCCCTTCAACCATGATGCTGATGTGGCCCTCAGAGAAAATGAGTCTGACACCCCTGACTTAAAGGAACATGCTGGAGTTGAAACAAACAACCAGGCGCGTGAGCATTCGTTGAAGATGTGAATTAAAGCAGCGTTGAGTCAGAATGGAGTCCGAAATCATAGAAGTGTTGTTGAAACAAAGATCCTGCAGCTGCACGACCCACAGCTGTCATTATTTACACCGAGCAGTTTTAATCTCCTTTCTCCTGAAGCTCACTAGCAGCTATTTTAATAAAAAGTCTCTTTGAAATCCTCTGCATACAACCTGCTGAGGAATCCAGCAGCCTGAGAAAGGAAGGGGTGTTCAATTTTCTGCATTCTGAAAGCCACTTTATTGGAATACGGTAAATGGTCTGCACTTTCTATACAGCACCTTTAATCCTTATCTGGGCTCTACAAAACGCCATCCTCATTTGCTCATTCACGGCAGCCCTCTTACACGTTAGAAGGATACACTGATTTTTCAGCTGCTGTATCAGAATTGGCCGGTCTGTGTTACACAACTTTTTCTGGCATTCCAATTAAATTTGCGTGAATAGAAAAAAAATCCCTTTTCTTCACACCTTTTCTCCTTCTGCTCGTGCTGCGCGATATCCTCGCAGTTTCTGAACAGCCACCGTCCAGCCACAAGCGCAGAACTGAAGACATGCATTCTCTCAGTGTAACAATAGCCAGCGGGACTGGAAGCATAAAGGAAATGCATCGTCGGCACGCTGTCATTCATTTAAACGATCACTTTCACAAGTTTTGCTCCTGTTTTTGAAGGAGGAGGAGTCCTATGAGATTGCAGTGGTGAGTCAATAGACACCCTGGGAGGAAGAATCAGTACCTGGGCCGACACGTGGTAAGTAGGGTTGGGAATCGAGAACTGGTTGAAACACCGGTTTCATATATATATATATATATGAAAAAAAAAAAAAAAAAAATATATATATATATATATAAACGCTTCTCGCTGCTGCTCCGGGGACTTATCCCTGCGACGCTGGATGCTGGACGCTCCAGTTTGTGCCCAGTTTGTGGTGATCTGCAGTCAGATGTCTACATACTGTCTGCAGGGGGCGGATCGGTCCTCTTGCGGCTGGTGGAGACCTGCCGTCGCGGACATGGACGGTGTCGCTGGAGGCCGGTTCGGGAAAGCTAAGTAGTCCTGAACTGCTACCCGCGGCAACCACCGCCACTGGATCCGGGCTGCAGCATCACAGAGCCGGGACGGGAGCCCCCTATGTAGCAGCGGCGGCATGCTGCCCCCGTCGAGCAGTCTACACGCCGGATGGGTCAGCTGATCTGGCAGGGGCCGTCTGGTGACCTGGTGGGGCCCGGCACAGCTGGGGGAGACGACAACGGCCTGGTCCGGTCCGCATGATGAACCGGGCTCTGGGACGGTCGGCTCTGTCGCTTCGTCGGACTGAATAGAGCTCGGTCTTCCCAGAGGAGACAGTTTGGTTCATCGGTGTTTCCTCCTCTGACCTGGAGATATCTCACTTGTCATAATTATGGAGATATACTGGTTCTAACGGCTGTTAACTGTTTTAACGGCTGTTATCCGGAGTTAGCACTCGGACCACTCGGGACCTGGCAGCGCTGGACCGCTGGACACTAGCAGCTCCCCTAGTACACCAGATTTTTCCTGGTGTACTGAAACTTGAACTGGTTCCTGTAGAGAAACGGTTCCTGTAGAGAACCGGTTCCGTGTGTTTCAATTCCATGGAATCGTTTGGCAGTTTATCCAGCAATTCTCTTATTGATTCCAACCAGCACGGATCTCACGTAATTTACCTAAGTTACGCACAGTCAATTCCAGAAAGCACTTACGTGATTAAGTTATGTCGGTTTAGCACATGCATTGCAGTTGTAAACAACAATGGCGCCCACCAGGTTCAAACGCTGCAAAGTTTAGCTTCACTTCACCAAAGAAAGATGGCAACAAGGCAACTAGCAGTCATTGTAAAGTGGAGATAACATGTAGAAACATTTGCGCACACAACATGTGATAACGAGTGTCGTGTTTTTGACGCTTCGGACTGATGGATCTCAACCCAGCAGCAGTAGCCAAGCTAAGATCACCTCTGGTAACTCTGGTAAGTAGCTATCCCACTGCCTATGTGCTTCTTTGTAAAACACGCTATAACATTAACGCTATGCTATTAAACGAATGCCTTCTGCATTACATTTAGAAGATGACCGTGACGAGAGAGAGAGTCTGGCTGGTTCAGAGGCTGGAAGACATGATTATTTTTCTGCAAAAGAATTGTTAATTCTTCATAGTATTTGCAGATTTGTACTATGCACTGTTCTGTTGTATTTGATAGTATTTATCTTTCTTTATTATTATTTGTGAGTGCTTAGTGAGCTCATATATCCTTTTAAAAGGGAGATTTTTTTCATTTATTTTAGGAAAAATCTGTTAGTAAAATGTTACACATTCTTGTGTATTTGCACAGTTACATATTACAACAGTCAACACATTATCCAGGATTTGGGCCTCTTTTGACCTCGCTGTTGAGTTTGTAAGGTTGTGACTTCTAAGTAAAAAAAATTGATGCTAATAAAACTGTTTGTTCTCCTTTTTCCCCAAATTAGAATCGATAAAGAATCGAATCGTTAAACAGTATCGATAATGGAACCGGAATCAGAAAAATCTTATCAATTCCCATCCCTAGTGGTTAACTGCCCCAAGCAAGGCTGAGCTTCCTCATCAGGGCCACATTTGACAGCCATCCCGCTACTCGGAAACTCCACCCCTGGTTTGGTGCAGAAGAGGCCTGCCAACTCCGCGGCTCCCCGTAACCCGCCTTGAAGAGCGTCCTCTCCGGACGCAGACTGGCGCTGCTGCAAGGCCGCCACAGATGGCGCCATGACCGGGTTGCTATTAGGAGTTGTTGACGAAATCCTGGAGGCAAACAAGACAAGCCCGGCAACATCACGGCAGTGAATTCATGTCATCCAGCAAGGAAGCAAAGGTCCACGCAGCGCAAGGAGCTGACGTGGACCTGCAGATGAAGAAATCACATCAACCAAGTTTTCGTTGCCACGTCATCATGGTGGAACTAGCAGGTCAATGGGAGGAAGACATGAAATGAAATGAAAAATACTTTATTTATCTCATAAAGGGAAATTTAACACTGTAGCGAGGGCTCTCTCTTTTTTTTTTAACAACAGACAAACAACAGCAATGATAATAGAATTACAGCAATGATAATAATATTAATTGATAATAATAATAATAATAATAATAATAATAATAATAGTAGGTTTTATGTCCTGTTGTGGAGGCTGATGGCTGCTGGCAGGAATGATCTTCTGGATCTTTCATTCTTGCAACGGACCTGAAGAAGCCTCTCACTGAACACACTCTGTTGTTTGATCACTGTGTCGTGGAGAGGGTGTGAAGAGTCCTCCATCATATTCATGGAGAGGGTGTGAAGAATCCTCCATTATCTTCATGGAGAGGGTGTGAAGAGTCCTCCATCATCTTCATGGAGAGGGAGTGAAGAGTCCTCCATCATCTTTATGTAGAGGGTGTGAAGAGTCCTCCATCATCTTCATGGAGAGGGAGTGAAGAGTCCTCCATCATCTTCATGGAGAGGGTGTGAAGAGTCCTCCATCATCTTTAACCCTGTAAGACCCACTGTTGCAGAATTACAACAATTTTTGTTATCCCCCAAAAAACCTTTTTTTCATTTTTATTTTTTGGTTCAACCACATTAACATACTCATTTGGTCCTATTGTTCAGTCTCAGAATGCTATTGGGTCATACATTTGTATATAAGGCTTGTCCTCAGGTCAAGAAGTCACACACCCTCCAGAATTTTTGAGAGAGCATCATCCACTTGATTTACTGGATTGGATTTATCTGACTGAAGTAAGTAAAGTGCTTTAAATATTTTTTATTTGTTTATTACAGTGTCTAGAATATGTCAGTATGTAGTCATTGTGGAAAATATGCCTTACATTTTATTTAGAGCTTGTTTTGTAATTGTTGCAATATTACAACGTTGGGTGAATGTGGTTGTCAAAACAACCCTGTTTTGAGAGGGATGTCTTGAGAGGAACAATTTAAATTTTCACAATATAACTTTAAACTACACATGATTTACAGCCTAGCCTTATATTTGATTATATATTATTGTATTAGAAACTAGTGTGCAAAGATATATTGCCATATCTAATCATTTTCATTTACTTATAATG
Source organism: Hirundichthys speculiger (assembly GCA_018398805.1). Classification (NCBI taxonomy): domain Eukaryota; kingdom Metazoa; phylum Chordata; class Actinopteri; order Beloniformes; family Exocoetidae; genus Hirundichthys; species Hirundichthys speculiger. The sequence goes on along the minus strand of JAGFBZ010000916.1, from coordinate 65,542 downwards.
ATTTCTAACCACCTTGAACACTCAGTATTTTCTCCTTATCACAGAAAGCAGGACTTTCTAACAAAGAATTTCTGTTTGTGCATGTCTGCCCTTTGTCTTGGCTTTTGATAAGAAAATGTTCCTTTCAATTCTTAGTTAAATCAGTTGTGGAGGATGCTTGGGGGAGGGCATTTTTTCCATTGTTCTGGAGCAGGTGTTGATGTTCAGGAATGTCAGGTGTTGTCGTAAGTTGGAGGCTACCTGCATATCTATTAGTATGATAATCAGAGTTTACAATTGGTCAGCTATACACTATTGTGTGGCCAGTTAAATGTGTGAATAGATTACTTCAGTGCAATGTGTAATTACAGCAAAATACAAGTTCACCCTGAAAACCTGGCGCTGGTACATGTACAGTCATGGAAAAAATTATTAGACCACCCTTGTTTTCTTCAGTTTCTTGTTCATTTAAATGCCTGGTACAACTAAAGGTACATTTGTTTGGACAAACATAACGATAACCACAAAGATTGCTCATAAGAGTTTTATTTAAGAGCTGATATCTTACCATTTTCCATGGTTTTCTTGATTATAACCTAAATCACTTAAGTTTTTACATCAATAGCTATGGTGTTGTACTGCCAAAAACACTGCTTTTATGCATTCAGTGTTTTCTTTTCTGTCTGTTTTAGTCACATGATGACGTTTAGTGGTACCAGGTATTAAAATGAACAAGAAAGTGAAGAAAAAATGGTGGTCTAATAATTTTTTCCATGACTGTACATCTTCTGGCACACCATCACCCTTGCTGTGGTCAACGCCTGGCTCCTCTACAAGCGACACTGCCAAGCTCTCAAGATGCCAAAGAAGGAGATCCTGAACATGAGAAAGTTCCAGGCCCAACTAGCATCCTCTCTCATTCTGGTAAGAATCTATTTCTGCTATTTGCCATGTTTGTGATATCTTTGACTTGTATCATCATTTATTTTTGGCATATATATGAATGGATTATTAATATTAATATTGATTCTTCTCTTTCCAGGTGGACACAACACTTTGGACATTTCTCAATAAAAGTGAAGAGAGGACACTGCAGACAGTGTAGGGTATACCAATACCCAGTGCAGCAAATGTGATGTCCGTCTCTGTTTTTCAGAGGACAAGAACTGTTTCTGGGACAATCATTGTAAATAAATGTCAAAGTTCTTGCTATTGCAATAAATGACTGTTCATAACAACATGACTGAGATTATTTTTCATGTTATACTGTTCTGCGACAAAAGTAAAACTCTGCAAATGAATCCTTAATTCTGTATTGTTGCTCAGACAATGAGTACAGATACAGGAGATTCTGCTCCCCATTGAGCCCAATAGTGCAATATTACAACATTTCTGTAAAAACTTACAAAAACATATTTTTTTTTGAAAAACACCTCATTTTCAACCTCAAAGGCCTCCTACAACAACATCTTAATGGTTGAAAAAAATTTTTTTTGTGTTTTTCTATATTTGGGTTTTACAGGGTTAATGGAGAGGGTGTGAAGAGTCCTCCATCATCTTCATGGAGAGGGTGTGAAGAATCCTCATTATCTTCATGGAGAGGGTGTGAAGAGTCCTCCATCATCTTCATGGAGAGGGTGTGAAGAGTCCTCCATCATCTTCATGTAGAGGGTGTGAAGAGTCCTTCATCATCTTCATGGAGAGGGTGTGAAGAGTCCTCCATCATCTTCATGGAGAGGGTGTGAAGAATCCTCCATCATCTTCATGGAGAGGGTGTGAAGAGTCCTCCATCATCTTCATGGAGAGGGTGTGAAGAGTCCTCCATCATCTTCATGTAGAGGGTGTGAAGAGTACTCCATCATCTTCATGGAGAGGGTGTGAAGAGTCCTCCATCATCTTCATGGAGAGGGTGTGAAGAGTCCTCCATCATCTTCATGTAGAGGGTGTGAAGAGTCCTCCATCATCTTCATGAAGAGGGTGTGAAGAGTCCTCCATCATCTTCATGGAGAGGGTGTGAAGAGTCCTCCATCATCTTCATGGAGAGGGAGTGAAGAGTCCTTCATCATCTTCATGGAGAGGGTGTGAAGAGTCCTTCATCATCTTCATGGAGAGGGTGTGAAGAGTCCTCCATCATCTTCATAGAGAGTGTGAAGAGTCCTCAATCATCTTCATGAAGAGGGTGTTGTAAATGAAATTGAGGGTCTTATTTCATAAATGCAGCTAATCTCATATAACCTTTGGTATTTAGGCCCATATATTCTAAAATGCAGCTAACTCCATGTAACCTGCTGAACTCATATAACCTTTTATACTCGCCTGCACATCAGCTATGTTCGTGTGCTATTGTATTCTTTGCAACTGAAAAGAGCATCCTGCTCTCACAGGATGCCGCAAGGTCAACTACTAGATATGAAACTAACAAAACATAGAATAGGACACTCCTTGTTAAAATCCAACTCCCTGACTATCAGTAATACAACATGACCATATATGGACTTCTGGTGCTGCAGTTTAAAAGTCTGTGCCTCTCTGCCTTTGTCAGAGAGAAATCTTTTTCTCTCTCCATGCGCAAGATATATTCTTGACTTGACTTAATAAAAACATTGTGAACGCAGTTGTTATATTTTTATTCTGCTGGATTCTTCTTCAGATAATTTTTTCCACGACAATCTTGGTGTCAGAAGTGGGATTCGGAGCGTGTCCGTCAGAACTGGAGACCGGAGTGGAAGTGCACGCCTAATCCAACAGTTGGGTTATCCTCAGAACCTCATGTAGAACAGAGTGGAGGACTACGGTCAATGGTTCCGATCGACCACGACTGAATCCTCGAATTTTAAGTGAAGAAAGAATCCGGTGAGAAGTTTTTTTTTTTTTCTTTTTTTTTTAATTTTATTTAGGTTTTTAGATTTATACAAAACACAACAACAACAGGAAAAAACAGCAACAAAAGAAGAAAAATAAAACCCAACACGAACAAAAGGCCAGTGTTTACAGAATATAATACATTATACATCCTATATTGTACATGCATACTTAAATAGACAGTGCAAGTATAACCCAATGCTAATGCCACAAAAAAAAAAAAAAATCCACCAAAGGCAGGTAGCCACAGGAAACCAGATTCAACCACCCGGACCAACAACAGATAAGCAGGAACACACCTGGGGTCCTTTAAATTTAGACAGTTAAAACATATGAAATGTACCTTAATAATACTCTGCCAACAAAAATGTGGAGAACGTAGAATAGGTGTAAACGCCCTGTTGCCTGATGTGTTCCACGAAGGGCCCCCAAATCTTTACAAATTTCAAATTAGAATTAGACAAAGAATACCTTATCTCTTCCAGATGTAGGCAGGAAATCATATCATTCAGCCATCTTTTATAACAAGGAGGGGATGAAGACTTCCATTCTGCCAATATAACCCTCTTGGCTATCACCATGCCAGACATGAGAGCCAACTGACTTTCATATGGAAGTTGTGAGCAATTTTCAGAACAGCCCAGAATTGCAAAATTACAGTCAGGGGTCACTCGCTTCGCTAGTATAACACTGTACCACTGAAATATCTCCTCCCAGAATTTCTTAAGCTTAGGGCATGACCAAAAGAGGTGAGTCAAAGTCCCCTTTTCAGACTTACATTTGTCACATATAGGTGAGAGGGAGGGGTAGATCTTATTCAACTTGACCTTGGAGTAGTGTATACGGTGCATAACTTTAAATTGAATCAGCTGTAGTCTGGCATTAATTGAACAATCCTTAATTCTACTTAGCCCGTTCTCCCAGAGCTCAAGAGGAATTTCAGAGCCAATTTCCCTTTCCCACGCTTCCTTGAGATATGTAGTGGAGATATTTACCTTGAAGAGAGTAACAAACTGTGATATTATATGTTTGGAGGTGGGAGCTGCCAACATGCGTTCATATAAGACATGCTGTCTAGAAAAACAACATCAGTTTGTCCTAGAATGAAATTATGATTATTGCAAAATGGCAAGTGTATTGATGCATCTGTGACCTCAAGTACTCTCTTGATTTGTTTGAAAATCCTAAATGAATTACCCAGGACAAAATCTTTAACCACACATCTTGGCGCCAAATCAGTTTTAGAGAATATAATAGCAGACAAGGAGGATTTTGTCAAATCCACGCACTTCTGGGCCTCAATCACCAGCCACCTTGGGAACGATGCGCTGACTTCTAGTTCACAGGAGGAGCTCAAATGCCAAAAAATCATTGCTCTTCCGTTGCAGGCCCAATAGTACTGTCGAAATACAGGGAGCCCCAAACCACCCTCCTCTCTGGGTTTTTGTAGCTGCAATTTAGAAATGCGATGGGCCTTAAATGCCCATATAAATGGCATAATTATGGAGTCTAAAGTCTTAAAAAAATTAGCTGTAAGAAAGATGGGTATGCTTTGAAATAGGTACATAAATTTAGGGAGAACAACCCGGTGAGAAGTTTTTTAATATAAATTTTAGACCAATCTGGACTCATTTGAAGACTCATTTCATCCAAAATTTACAATCAATTCATAAGTGTTAGGAAAAAGGGATTTTAATTTTCCTAATCCCCTAGTTAACTGCTTTCATTTTTGTGTGTGGTCATTGTCCTGTATTTTCTCTTAACATAGGAAATCGTCCGAGATCAGGTGAGAGTCCCGTAAGGATTTCTGTACGAGAACGGGTTTAATGCAGACCCGTGAGTTCAGAACAAAAGTTCTGTGAGTTGATTAAATAAGATCAGGATAGCATCCTGTGAATTTATCTAACAAGACCAGACTATTTAAGTCCTGTGAGTCAATTTAAACAAGATCAGGTTATTGTTTTAAGTTCTGTGAGCTGCATAGCAAGACCAGACTATTTTAAGTCCTGTGAGTGAGAATTGACAAGACCAGGTTATTTCAAAATCTTGTGAGTGAAAACAAGACCAGGTGTAATGGGGAATAATACAGCTAAAGGACAACAACCACCACAACTTGACTCAAACCTGACCAATGTGGTTATGAAGTGTTTGAATTTTTTTCCTTTTGTCTTTCCTTTCCTTTTTCCTGATGTGAAAATTTTGGTTTTCTGAAGGTGAATCACTAAGAATCAGCTGGAAAAACTTAGAAAGGCTTTGGTTGAAAAGAGAGATGTTTGAACAGAAAAAAGTCAAGACTGTAGAAGCACATTGTATGAGTAGAGTAGAGTAGAGTAACTTTATTGATCCCGAAGGAAATTACGGTGTCAAGTAGCCCACACAAAACACACATTACACATAACACATAATACACATTATACACATTAAATAATACACATAACTAGGAGGATCAACAATATTGCACACATTAGTAAAAAAAAAAAAGTAACATTAACTTAAATGGGTAAGGGAGAAGTGTTACAGAAGTGGTATTATATACAGAAGTGAGTAAAAAGATTAAAAGTGACTGATAAAAAACTGTCCTGAGTTACAGAAATAGTCCATAGTGCAAGTAATGAGTAATAAGGGGTCACCACCAGGGACAGCACGGGAGTGGTGTGTGTGTGTGTGTGTGTGTGTGTGTGTGTGTGTGGGGGGGGGGGGGGGGGGTTGAGCTCAAGCAGTCCAGTCCAGTGTGTTCAGCTCCCTCTGTGTGGTGTTGTGGAGCTGAATGGCCCAGTGAACAAAGGACCTCCGAAGCCTGTCAGTCCTGCAGGGAAGGGACCGGAGTCTGTCACTAATCAGACTCCTCTGATTAATGAAGATGGTGTGCAGGGGGTGGCAGTTATTGTTCAGTATACGGTGCAGCCTGCTCAGTGTCCTCCTCTCGGCTATTGTAGAGAGAGCATCCAGCTCTGTGCCCACCACAGACCCTGCCTTCCTCACCAGTCTGTCCAAACGACCAGTGTCTCTCTTCCTAGTGCTGCCACCCCAGCAGACTACAGAGTAGAAGAGCACACTGGCCATAACAGACTGGTAGAACATCAGCAGCAGTCTGTTGCAGACATTAAAGGACCTCAGTCTCCTCAGGAAGTAAAGCCTGCTCTGCCCCTTCCTGTACAGGGCATCTGAATTAGCAGACCAGTCCAGTTTATTGTCCAGGAGTACTCCCAAATATTTGTAGGTGCAGACTGCCTCAACATTCACCCCATCAATTGAGACAGGCACCAGTGGTGGGGCGGTCCGCCTAAAGTCCACAACCATTTCCTTTGTTTTGGTGGTGTTCAGCTGCAGCTGGTTAGCCCGACACCACCCGACAAAATCCTCCACAAGGTCCCTGTACTCCCCCTCCTGTCCATCCCTGATACACCCCACGATTGGAGTGTCGTCAGAGAACTGCATGTGACAAGTCTCTGAGTTATAGCTGAAATCGGTGGTGTACAGAGTAAACAGTACTGGAGAGAGCACAGTTCCCTGTGGTGCCCCTGTGCTGCTGACCACAGCCTCAGATGTAAAGTTCCCCAGTCTGACAACCTGGGGCCGTTCAGTGAGGTAATCCGTGATCCAGGTCACCAGACTGGTCTCCACTCCCATCCGCAGCAGTTTGTCCTTTAACAGAAGCGGCTGAATGGTGTTGAAAGCGCTGGAGAAATCAAAGAAAATTATTCTCACAGCACTGCCTCCTCTGTCCAGGTGAGAGTGCACCCTGTGCAGCAGGTACAGGATAGCGTCCTCTACTCCCACACTCTCACGATAGGCAAACTGCAGGGGGTCCAGTGCATGGCGAACCTGGGGTTTGAGATGGTGGAGCAGCAGCAGCCGTTCAAGGGCCTTCATTATGTGGGAGGTGAGGGCAACCGGTCTGTAGTCGTTAAGTTCTTTAAGGTGTACTTTCTTTGGGATGGGTATCAGGCAAGAAGTTTTCCACAGTGATGGGACCTTGCCTGTCTGCAGACTCCTGTTGAAGAGGTGTTGGAGTGGCTCAGCTAATTCCACTGCGCAGGCCCTGAGCAATCTAGCACAGATGCCGTCTGGGCCTGCAGCCTTGGACTTTAGCCTTTTCAGCACTCCTCTCACCTGGTCAACAGTGACTGTAGGTGGTGGGTGGTGGGGGTCCTTAGCCAGGGGTGAGGGGGGTGGTGAGTGTGGGGGGTCCATGAGCAGCAGTGGGGGGTGGGGAGGTGTGATGTCGCAGGTTGAGCCATCAGTGTCAGGGTCGTTGTCAACAGAGGCAGGTGGGGGAGGTGCGCTGGGGGTGACAATGGAGGTGTCAATGGCTGCCCCATGGCCAGAGTTGCTGAACCGGTTGTAGAAGTGGTTCAGCTCGTTGGCCCTGGACATGTCCCCCTCTGCCTTGCCGCCCTTTCCTCCAAGCCCAGTGATGTTCCATTACACCCCTCCATACCTCCCTCATGTTGTTTTCCTGCATTTTCTGCTCCACCTTCCTCCCATAAGCCTCCTTGGCCTCCCTCAGGCTTCTCTTTAGCTCTCCCTGCACCCTCCTCAGCTCTGTTGTGTTGCCCTCCTTAAAAGCTTTTTTCTTCTTATTAAGGAGGTTTTTGAGATCACTAGTCACCCAGGGCTTGTTATTGGGGTAGCAGCGCACTGTCTTTGTGGGTACTACAATGTCCATGCAGAAATTGAGGTAGTCCGTTGTGCATGAGGTGACCTCCTCCAAATTATCACTGTCCTGTAGTACACTCCATTCAGTAGACTCGAAGCAATCCCTCAGCGCCTCCTCTGCTTCTGATGTCCAGTCTCTGAAAGTGCGTGTGGTGGCTGGAAGTTGTTGTACTCTTGGCTTGTAATCTGGCTGGAGATGGACGAGGTTGTGATCAGAATTACCCAGGGGGGGAGGGGGGTTGCGGTGTATGCATCCCTCACGTTAGGATACAGGAGATCTATTGTCCTATTTTTTCTGGTTGCACAGTCCACAAACTGGTAAAAGTTAGTGAGGGTGGAATCCAGTGTAACATGATTGAAATCACCTGTTATAGTGAAAAAAGCCTCTGTGTGTTGTGTTTGTAGCCTTGCTACAGTTGTGTGGATGACGTCACAGGCAAAGTCCAGCAGGGCTCGTGGCGGGATGTAAACACAGAGAACAATGGCGTGCGAAAACTCCCTCGGCATGTAATAAGGTCGCAGACTCACCGCGAGTAGCTCCACATCTTTACTGCAGATTGTCTCCTTCACAGTTACATGACCGGGATGACACCACCTGTTGTTAATATATATCGCTAGTCCTCCTCCCTTCTTTTTCCCGGAGAGTTTGCTGTCTCTGTCGTGTCTGACTGCGCTGAAGTCCGGTAGGTCAACGTTAGCACTGGGAATGTTGCCGGTTAGCCACGTCTCCGTCAGGCAAATCAGGCTCGCTTCCCTGTACAGCTTTTCGTTCCTTACCAGGGCAGTCAGTTTGTCTGTCTTGTTCGCCAGCGAGTTCACATTTCCCATCACGATAGCTGGAACTGAGGGCTTGTATCTCCTTTTCTTCTCCAGTCGCTTAGCTCTCACGGCGACTCCTGATCTGCAGCCCCAAAAGTGAAACACTTCCTTGGGGATGGTCTCGTGAACCGCGCCGGCAAACTTCCGCAGAGCAAACAGCTGATTCCTTGTGTACGCAAGTCTGCTGCTGCCAGGTTGTTGCAGGGACATCTCAATATCCATGGGATAGACAAAAAATAACTTCTCTTGCGAAATAGAAGTGTCCAAAAAGTTAAGAAAGCTTAGAAAAGCTTAGAAAAATAAAAAGAGCAAAATAACCTAACGAAACGAAAACGAAACTAGACAGAAACACGGAGCTACTCAGACTTGCTGCCACTCGCGACGGCGCCCGACTCAATAAGGAATGTTGAGACTCAATAAGGTATGTTGAGAATGGAAATATGTTTGAAGAAATGGGAAGCACAATGTGATAAAAATGTAAAAAAGAAAGCAGAAACTGCTTCTTGTTCTTTGTATCCTTCTCTGCAGACTGGATAGGGAGCCGATCTGCTGCTGGACAGTACACCCCCGCCCTATGTGCCTCAACCGCAAGCTTTGCAACAACCTGTCCCCCCTGCCACTGCCTTTGCCCCCCCCCGCCACCACTGCCTCCACTGCCAGCAGAGCAATAACAGCCTGAACGACATGGATCCTCCGGTCAGGATGACCGTGAAGGCCACCAAGATGGACTGATTGCCTGGGAAAACACACGTGAGGAAGGCCCAGACGAAAAAGGAGGTGTAGCCTTGGCTAAGGCAGTTCCTGAGTTTGTGAGAGACTTTACTCCAACGTCATCAGAAATGGGTCGTGTCATGATTCTTCTCATGTCTCCTGTTCAGTTTGCTCTCATCCGTGACCATTTTTCAGCACATCGTCAGCCCACTTCACCTGACTGGTTAACAGACAAGACAGAGGGCTCGGCTAACAGGGCCTACAGAGAGTGGCTTGACGCTTTCTGCGCTGCCATCACTGAGAACTTCCAGACCACCTGCGATCTTTCAAAGGTCAGTGTGTGTGTGCAGAAGGATGGAGAGCCTTGTGAGGACTATCTCGTCCGCCTCCAGACCGTCTTTGACGACTACAGCGGAACTACACGGCCCACCGAATTCCCTGACAACGCTATGACCACCTATGAGGCCCTCCTAAAGAACTCTTTCCTTGAAGGAGCAGGAAAATGACAAGAAAGCCAGAAGGAAACAGAATGACACTGCTCACAGTCAACTGCGTATCCTCCAGCATGTGACCTCTGCTCCTGCTCCAACGCCTGCCCCCCTCCCTTCTCTGGCTGGCCCTGACATTACTGCCCCTCCTCCTCAACCACACCCCCAAGCTGATGTCTGTTTCTATTGTGGCCTAAGCGGACATTGGGCTCGAACCTGTCCTGTTAAGACTTTCCAGAACCGACGCCATGGGCGTGGTAAAGGCAGAGGCAACTCCTCCCGTCATCATTATTCGGACTGAAAGGCGGGACGGGGTGGAGTTCCGGCTGGCACGTCGGCTCGAGTATCTTCCATTGCTGCAGATGAGTACTCTCACACACACCACACACTCACACACAGACTCTCATATACATGCCAACTGTGGACAGTGTTTTAAAGCTTCCCATTCTACAAGTGAAAAAGTGGAAAAGTGATTGTATTAATTGTTGATTCTGGTACCACATATTCTGTAATACGCATGTCAGACCTGCCTGGTGTTAAACTCAGTGGTAGATATCTATTCTGTGGGTTCCAGTGGTGACGAAGTGAAAGAAAATTTTACTGTTCCCCCTTTGTATTTCTTCGACACCTTGTCCACTGTGAAACATTCTTTTCTCTATTCTCGTTGTTGCCCTTTCAATTTACTGGGCAGGGACCTCATGCTAACTTTGGGCATTGGGCTCCGCTCTACACCTGAAGGCATGGAGGTCACCACTTCTAATGCATGTCCTTTCACCCTAGTTCAGGATGTGCTGAGATCTCAGCCACTCAAATTTATCAGTAGTGGATTAACCTACAGCAATCTGTTCCCCTCATCACTATGGCAACTGAACATGTGTCGCTACAGGCTTGCTTCATGAAGCCTGACTGCCTCCATTGCACTGCTCATGTATCCAGATCACCTGACTTTGACTTTCAAGAAAAGTTCTTTGATCCTGTAAATGACTCTGTCCGATCCTGCAGACTTCACTGGTCTGCAACGCGCAGCACCCTCTCTATCTCTTTGTCTTCTGAGCAGCTCACCTTTTACAGGGTTTCAGATAGTGACCCTCACATTTCTCTGGCCAAGTTCCCCACTGATCAGTGGTGTGGCCTGGGCCCCTGGGTCAAGCAGTGTAACTCTACATCTGACTGGCAGCCCACATCTGACCCTGACGTTCAATTCCAATGTTCCAACTGTCCTTGACCTGTCTAATAGATTTTTCTCTGTTCCTGTCCACCCTGACTCCCAGTTTTGGTTTGCATTTCAGTTTGACAGCCGTGCTTACTCATTCACCAGGATGCCCCAGGGCTATTGTGAGTCTCCCACTGTCTATAACAGAGCACTGGAAGCCTCACTCTCATCCTTTTCTCCAACACCTGGCTCCGCCCTCCTGCAGTATGTTGATGACCTCATGCTTTGTTCTCCTACATGTGAGCAGTGTGTCACTGACACTGTTGCACTCCTTCACCATCTTGCTGCTGAAGGTCACAAGGTTAGCAGACACAAAATGCAATTTTGTCAACCTGCTGTTACCTTTTTAGGTCACAACATCAGTGCAGATGGGAAAAGCCTGTCCTCCAAACATTTGACAGCCATCCAGTAGGCCCCTCGCCCTGAAGCTGTCAAACAGCTCATCTCTTTCATTGGCCTCTGTTCCTACTGCAGGACCTTTGTGCCTAACTTCTCTGAACTCTCCAAACCTCTTGGTGAGTTGGCCCGCTCGAAGCCCATGTCCTCTAAGCTTATCTGGACAGATGAAGCTGAACAATCTTTTGTTGATCTGAAACAGTCTCCACCCACTTTAGGTCTTCCTGACCCATCCAGACCCTTCACACAAACTGTTGATGACTTCATGTATGACTTCTGTTCTCTTGCAGGATCACGGTGGTGTCCTCAGACCTGTGGCCTATTTCTCTTGTAAACTTGATCCTGTGGTTGCTGGTCTTCCATGCTGCCTGCATGCCATAGCAGCGGTGGGGGAGGCTCTAGCATCCTCTCGTGACATAGTGGGGTATACACCTCTACTCTTTTGGTCCCACATGAGGTCCACATGATCCTGTCAGAGCACAGAACCTCTCATTTCTCTCTGCCTTGTTTTCTCAGGTATCACACCTGTCTTTTAGAACTGCCCAATGTCACAGTGAAACGCTGCACTGTTCTGAATCCTGCCACTCTTCTCCCAAACCCTGATGAGGGCACCCCTCATGACTGTGTGGATGAGCTCTCTCTCACCTGCACTCCTCGCCCTGACCTCCTAGACAGCCCTCTGACAAATCCAGACCCGATCCTGTATGTTGATGGCTCTGCATCTCGTGATGCCCTCACTGGTCACTGCCGTGTTGGTTTCGCCGTCTGCTCAGACCATGGCACAGTAGAGTCCGCGCCTCTGCCGTCCCATTACTCTGCGCAGGCTGCTGAACTTGTGGCCTTAACTCGTGCATGCATGCTCGCGGAAGAACGCTCAGTTACCATCTACACCGACTCTCGCTACGCATTTGGTGTTGTACACGACTTTGGCGCGCTCAGGAAACATTGTGGTTTCCTGAAATCTGATAGGAAACCCATTCTCCATCATTCTTTAATTGCAGACCTCCTTGATGCCATCCTGCTGCTTTCCCAAGTTGCTGTATGCAAATGTGCTGCTCACGCTAACGCCTCTGCTTCTGTCTCCACAGGGACCTCTTGTGCAGATGCTGCAGCTAAGGCAGCTGCACTGACACCACTTCCTGTTGCAGCTTCCTGTGTCCAGACCGACAGCTCTCCCTCAAGTATTTCTCCTCTCACAGCTCTGCAATCACTGGCTTCGGCTACTGACAAAAAGGCCTGAAGTGCTGCAGGCTCTCATTTACCCCTCATGGCTGCTATGGGCCAGATGGTAAACCCTGCTTACCTTCTGCTCTTTTTGCCCTCTATGCTAACTTGACACATGGTCTTGACCACGTGTCAAAAGGGGGAATGTTAAGTGCAATAGCTGAGTGTTGGTTCACAAAGGGTTTTGCAGCTTATGCACAAAAATTTTGCCAATTTTGCATGATTTGTGCCACCCATAACCCAGGTAGGCAAATCCAAAATGCACAACAGGCCTCTCATCCCCTCCCTTTGAACATACTATGATGGACTTTGTTGGATTTTCTCCCTCTGAAGGTAAGCCATCTCTCAAATCTCTCTTCACCTTGGCATAGATGTCAGAAAACACTGTGTCTATCACCCAGCCAGTGGTGGAGCTGTGGAATGAGAGAATGGTACTTTAAAGAACAAACTTGCTAATTGTTGTGAGGAAACAGGTTTGCCCTGAACAAAAACCCTCCCTCTTGTGCTAATGCACATGAGAATGAGGAAAAGAGGCAGGGCCAACCTGAGTCCTTTTGAAATTTTGTTTGCAGCCCCTCCCAACATTGGACTGGTGCCCCCCAAGGCTCCTCCACCAGAGACAGCTCTGTGTGAAAGCAGTATTCTCACCTACTGTACTAACCTTACTAAAACCCCGTCAGACATCCGTTCTCAGGTATTTGCAGCTCTTCCCCACCCAGCTGAGGGTCAACTGCACTCACTGCGCCCAAGTGACTATGTGCTGATGAAACGCTTCAAAAGGCAGAGGTGGGACCATCAGCGCTGGCTTGGCCCCTACCAGATCCTCCTGGTCACTCAAACTGCAAGCAAGGTTGCTAAACGTGCCACGTGGGTCCACACATCACACTGTCGTCGGATCCCTGCCCCAGCTGACCCCCCTGCTGACCAGCGGTCCGATCCTGTTCCCTAAGGTCTTCGCTCTCAAGCAAGATCAGTGTGGAATGAAATAAGTGTCCCACTGTTACAGTAGCGTGCCAAGCTCCTCCCCATCGCCACCATCGATCGTCCGCGGCCCTGGCATCCTTTCAGGATACACAGCTGGTCTCTCCTAGGCTCCGTGTGCGTCATTGTCCTCCTGAGCACTGTCATTGTGCTCCCCATCATCCTGACGTCACCACATGTCTCCACTCCTGCCACTCTTCCACCTGGCAATTTCTCCAACTCATCTGGCCCCACTGCGCCCCCCTCAACTGCCCCTCCTTCGTCATTTTCCAGACGTAGAAGGAACGCCCCTCTGCCCAAATCCCACTGCAGCCCTAGATGACAAAATCCTGTTTGTTGTGCAGGTAATGTGTCCCTCATCCCACCTCAGAGGAAGAACACGCAGGACACCGACTCATGCTGGGGTTTCTGGATCTGGGCCTGATTCCCGCTTCACGGTTACTTTGTGTGAATAAAGAAAACATTACTTCTAGGTCAAAAGATGCTCTTTGAGGTATTTCTTTAGCCATTAATGATGAACTGCCTTAAACCTCAAGTGTGCCAGTTTTAAAGTGTTCCTGGCTGTTATTACCTCTCCCCATTTCATCATTTTTCCTGTGATGTTGTTTTCTGACTTTCTGCCATTTTTATAGTGTGGTTGTTTATTTAGGTAATTTTGTAGTTTTAGATGATTATTTTTTCCCTTTTGGTGATTTATTTGTGCTGATTATTATATGTTCCTCTCCATTAGTGTTGATCCTAGTGGATCAAAAGGGGGGAATTGTAAATAAAATTTAGGGTCTTATTTCATAAATGCAGCTAATCTCATATTACCTTTGGTATTTAGGCCCATATATCCTAAAATGCAGCTAACCCCATGTAACCTGCTGAACTCATATAACCTTTTATACTTGCCTGCACATCAGCTATGTTCGTGTGCTATTGTATTCTTTGCAACTGAAAAGAGCATCCTGCTCTCAAAGGATGCTGCAAGGTCAAATACTAGATATGAAACTAACAAAACATAGAATAGGACACTCTTTGTTAAAATCCAACTCCCTGACTATCAGTAATACAACATGACCATATATGGATTTCTGGTGCTGCAGCTTAAAAGTCTGTGCCTCTCTGCCTTTGTCAGAGAGAAATCTTTTTCTCTCTCCATGCGCATGATATATTCTTGACTTGACTTAATAAAAACATTGTGAACGCAGTTGTTATATTTTTATTCTACTGGATTCTTCTTCAGATAATTTTTTCCACGACAGTGTGAAGAGTCCTCCATCATCTTCATGAAGAGGGTGTGAAGAGTCGTCCATCATCTTCATGGAGAGGGTGTGAAGAGTCCTCCATCATCTTCATGGAGAGGGTGTGAAGAGTCCTCCATCATCTTCATGGAGAGGGTGTGAAGAGTCCTCCATCATCTTCATGGAGAGGGTGTGAAGAGTCCTCCATCGTCTTCATGGAGAGGTTGTGAAGAGTCCTCCATCGTCTTCATGGAGAGGGTGTGAAGAGTCCTCCATCGTCTTCATGGAGAGGGTGTGAAGAGTCCTCCATCATCTTCATGGAGAGGGTGTGAAGAGTCCTCCATCTCTTCATCATGGAGAGGGTGAAGAGTCCTTCATCGAGGGTGAAGAGTCCTCCATCATCTTCATGGAGAGGGTGTGAAGAGTCCTCCATCATCATGGAGAGGGTGAGATCCATCATCTTCATGGAGAGGGTGTGAAGAGTCCTCCATCATCTTCATGGAGAGGGTGTGAAGAGTCCTCTCCATCTTCATGGAGAGGGGTGAAGAGTCCTCATCATCCATGGAGAGTGAAGAGTCCTCCCATCTTCATGGAGAGGGTGTGAAGAGTCCTCCATCATCTTCATGGAGAGGGTGAAGAGTCCTCCATCATCTTCATGGAGAGGTGTGAAGAGTCATCTCCATGGAGAGGGGTGAGAGTCTCATCATCTCATGGAGAGGGTGTGAAGAGTCCTCCATCATCATTCATGGAGAGGTGTGAAGAGTCCTCCATCATCTTCATGGAGAGGGTGTGAAGAGTCCTCCATCATCTTCATGGAGAGGGTGTGAAGAGTCTTCCATCATCTTCATCAGCTTGTGCAGCATTCTTTTTTGAACAATTAGCTGCAGCATTTTCAGAGTTCCACCCAGCACAGATCCAGCTTTCCTGATCAGTTTCTTGATTCTCTTCAGGTCTCTGTTTCTGGTTCTGGTTCTGGTTCTGCTGCCCCAGCAGATGGCTGCAAAGCTGATTGCACTTTCAACAACAGACCTATAGAAGATGTGCAAAATCTTGGTGCAGACATTAAAAGATCTCAGCTTTCTTAAAAAATAGAATCTGCTCTGACCTTTCTTGTAGATGTATTCTGTGTTGCATTTCCACTCTAGTCTGTTGTCAAGCTGAACTCCACAATACTTGTATTTATAAGACCAGCAGGCATCTGGAGTCTCCCAAGCAGGATGGAGCATTGTTACCAACCAGTGGAAAACAGGTGTAGAGGCTACGTGGGAACATCCACCCAGCGGTTCCTGAGGCTGATGAAGACTCGTAAATAGCTGGTAGAGGAGGTTGAACGAGGACGGTTCTGGCTGGGGCTCTGAAGAAAGGACAAGGGTTAGGGTTAGGGTCATGTCTGGCTGTAGGAAGTGGCATCGCCACCTGGAGATGGTCTGCCTGAAGACCCTGCAGCATGATGGCACCGTCGGAGGTGCGGCAGGCAGAAGTGCTTGCAGGTTATATGTTGCATGACATAGTTTATCATTAAATACATATTTTGTGCAGATAATGTTAGCAGTGAGAGGACGTGATATCAGCTCACATTATTTTCCTCTGTGCTTACTCCAAACCAGAGGATTATAAAACAACTCACCTGGCCTTCACCTTAAAACACGTCCTCCTCATTGAATTCATTTGTTTCCTCTGAGGGGATTTGTTTTTTTTTTTTCTTTCTCGTGCCCTCCTCCCACAAGCTAGACCTGAACCCATAATATCATTATTTAAATAAGTCGAGGTCCCCACAACATGAGGAACTCTCGCACACACACACACCGACTCGTATCTGCCAGCTTTCACAGAGATATTCCATTTGTAATTATCCATCATGACATTCGAGAGGGTTTAAAACTTTGACAACAACTTGTCTCGGGGCCTTGCTAATGCATCTGGGTCAAGATTATCAGCAGAGAGTATTCAAGCCCATCATTTGACTGGAAAGGTGACAAAGAAATGAAGTCAAATCTCACTCTGATGCATCGCCTGTCTGCTCACTCTTGTGTGTCTGTTTCTGTCTGTTTTGAGGGAATTAAACGAGACTCGAATTACTGCAGCTAGCAGCATTTGTGCAACCTCCTTGGCTCCTAATGTATGCCATTTGTGATGGTCTCTCGAAGTGCTCTATTTGATATTCAGTGTGTGGAGGCATTGGTGGAAAGTATGTTTGACAGCGGAGGTGAGATCAGCAGCCAGAACAAAACAGCCATGACGAGAGAGCGGCTCCTTCCTGAATATTCTGTTATAAAGCTGTTCGCTGTGCAGGAAGCAGTTCTGAGATGTTCCCGCCCTGATCCAGACGTTTACACAAGCTTAAACTCTTCCCAAGTAATGCACCAGTAGTATGGTGAATTTTACTCAAACGTAGTATTGATTGTGTAACGCAGGGGGGTCAAACTCAACTGCACCGGGGTTCAAAATTCAAAACCTTCGGGTCACGGGCCGAACAGGATCAACATTTATTGAGCAAACTAAAACAAAATGTTTTTGGAACATAAATATGGATAAAAACAGATAGAAATATTATTCTGTAATAAACTTAAACCCTAAAGAACTTATATTTAGTATTTTGCTCTCCATAAAAATTGTTAAATGATACAAGTTAGAAATATGAGCAACTTAACATTAAATAAAATAAAAATTCCTTTGCTCCTATGTCAATGTATATAAAAAATAAACTAAAATATCCCAAAAGAGTTTGCTCTCCTTAAAAATATCTGCTGTCAAAATTATACAAGTAAGAAATATGAACTTACTAGAAAACCTGGAAATATACATAAAATGGGTTCTTTTCAGCAACAACAATTCAAATCATTCAGTTTTTTTTGCTCTTATGACATCTGATTGAATAGTTTCTCCCATAAAAGCAGCTTGACTACGTCATACATGTCAGTGATCATGTGGTGACGTCACTGGAGCTGCACATTTAAGGCCTTAAGATGAGCTGTTATGTCAGACAGGAACTTCTCATCCCTCCAAACTGTGGAGTCTTTTCCTTTACTGTCCATGAACTGACAGATTTCGTTGCTGAGCTCAAAAAAACTTCCCCCGACTGAGCCAACGCTCCTCTGGATGATCAGGAATGTAGCAAACTCTGAATCTATCTGCCGCATAAAGGAACCAACTTGCCGGTGATTTAACGCTTTAGCTGGATAAAGTTTCTGTGTTCCAGGTCTCATCATGGTCCATCTTCAGGACACATAGAGCTTCCTGGTGTCTGATGCAGTGATGTTGTTAACTCACCAGGACACTTCTCCTCCTGCTTTTTTCCCTCTAGTTCACTTTATTTACTGCTCATAGCCGCTGCTCCATCTGTTGTCAGTCCAATAAGTTTGTCCCAAGACAGTTCATTTCTGTTACACTTTCACATACGTTTTCAAAAATGTCTTTTCCAGTCGTTGTCCCGTGCATAGATTTAATGTCCATTACTTCTTCTGTTACACGCAAATTGGAGTCCACTCCACGGACGAAGCTTGAAACTAGACTTGATTGACATGGGAAGTGTGCGGAAAGGCCGCTGAAGCTTTGCATTTTGGGATCTGTAGTTCTGTGCAGTATTGTTTTAATCAGCGCTTCATATCAATGGGCCATTAATAACGATAATGTAAAATGATCTTGCGGGCCGGATATGATTACACGGCAGGTAGGATGTGGCCCGCGGGCCTTGAGTTTGACACATGTGGTGTAACGAATCTAGAGAACTGGGCCATCCCAGTAGCTCAGTGGTTAGGACGGGCAGCCCTTGTACGAAGGCCACAGTCCTCCTGTGGCTGCTCGCAGGTTCCCGGCAGAGCAGGATTATGCACAATATAATGTAGTATTTATTTTCAGATTAAATCCATGGTGTTTATATAATTATATACTTCAGTCTGATGAAATCTAAGTCAACATTTCGGTCATCTTACACCATATGTGCATGTGTTATGCGTCACTAATACGCCGGTTTCAAGCCCAGCAATGACGGGTTTCAAAGCTGCTGTCCTTGTTGGTATTGAAGAGTTATACTTTACATCCTGCATAATTTCTGTGTTGTGTGAAATGTTCTCTTGGATTTTAAGCCGCTTCTCCGTGACCTCCTACACAGCGTTTGTAGAAGTGCTCAGCCTCCTGGATCAGCGAGGTGTTCCTGCGTTAATGCCGGGCGAGACCTTTGCTGTTGCTCACCATCTGAGTTAAAGGCTCCATGAAGAGCTGCTGGTGCGCCCAACGAAAAAGGAAAAAGCTGGTCCACTTTACATAAAGTTAACTTAACAGAACTTGCAGGGCCACGTAGAAAACACGATCACGTAATCCCAGACAGAATCATGGAAAGCATCATTAGAACTGATAAAACGGGTCTTTTCAAAGCATTTCATAGCCTTTCCTGTCGGTATCTGGCGCTAAATGAGCCGTCTGTGCCACCGCCTGGCGCTGCCAGCTCCAATCCATTCGTGAGATGATCCGCCAACTAGCAGCCGAGCTCTGCACACGCGTCCTGAGTTTTGTTAAAAACAGCTTGGCGGCCCGGAAAACGAAGGACGAAAGGCTAAAGAATCGGAGGCTGTCACCGGAGTGGCACCTTGGACAGCTCCCAGGACTCCTCTGTGCTGATGGAGGGGGAGACTGGAAAGTCGTTTGGACTGGAAATCAGCCTCCCGGGCCGCCTGTCCGCAGCCTCATCAGCCCCGGGCTTCACATGTGAATGGGCCACTCAAGACGCGAGCAAAACAGAGCGCAGCGCTGGCAAACCTGCGACGGCTGTGCAGCATTTTCAGCCAAGCGACTTACATGTGTGGACGGGATATAGAATTTGTTCTACGGTTTCAACCCGAACAACAAAGCAGTGCGTTTCCTGAAGCAGAGGTGCATTTGGGCTCTTCAGAAAATTAAATACATAATTTAAAAGATATATGTATATATATATATATATATATATATATATATATATATATATATATATATATATGTATATGTATATATTTCCATGCAAACAATGATGCCATCCCCCACCACCCCCCACGCCAAGCAGATCTGGCAGACTGAGCACATCGGGCACCTTCGGGAGAGCTGGTAGTGAAAACTGCTGAGGCTGGCTGAACTGACCAGTCGGAGCAGACGTGTGGGGGGGATCAAATACCATACAATCAAGGGATAAAATGTCCCTCCGGAAGGATGCTGTGCAGCCTCTCCAATAAGACACCAGCTATTGAATCAGCACAGCTGTTGAGTAGCTTTTTTTTTTTTTTTTTTGGTCTGTATTTACATTCAGGTTAGTGCCATTGTCATCTAGTATGTGTATGCAATTTAATCTTATAGCAGACTATTTTTTGTGGGAGTGTGAAGGGTGAATGTGTCCTTCAGTCCACTCTGGCAGTAATTTCTAATGTCTTTATTAACATCTTTAATCCTGATTTTGTCAGAGAGGACTAAAAAACACCAGCGGTTAAACATTTAAAGACAGGACAGTTAAAGAGACAGGACAGTGAGGGTGTGGTGTGTGCTGGGATTGTGAAGTGTGAGGGGTGTTGTGTAGTGGATTGTGTTGTGACAGCAAACAAACTCAGAGGATAATATGTAAAAAGCAGAAACTACTAACAAGAAAACTGGATGAACACCTTCTACCAAGCTATAGATCTGTATATGGAGGATTGATGTAAACATTATTGATTGATTGTGTTGACCGTGGGGGGGGGGGGGGGGGGTGTTGGGGGAGGGGAATAAAGAATAAATGTGTCCGTGCCCATATAGACCTCCCGCAGCCACGCGACACACACCTTGACGACAAACACGGCAGCGAGCTGTTGCGGCTGCAGTGCGCGACGCCACGTGCAGAAGGTCCGTACACTCACATGTGAGTTACCCAAGTACCAAGGGAACTGTTACCACTATTACCATCACCACTCTCCTTATCTTAGTCCACCTCAAGTCCTCCCGCGGATAAGAAACACTAGCTAACTCCCATCGCTGTTGGGTAGCTTGATGAATCCATAGAACCGCTCCCGTATATTGTTGCGTCCATCAATGTACCTCAGTACCAGGACTAGCTGACCTCAGTACCAGGACTAGCTGACCTCAGTACCAGGACTAGCTGACCTCAGTACCAGGACTAGCTGACATCAGTACCAGGACTAGCTGATATCATGTCCCCACATTGCTCATTCAAATGCACCACAACATTTAACACAATTGATTATCTTGGATAAAATATTACAGTTTTTATCTACCTCTTTATTGTGCCCTTTTTTCAGCAATGAGGTGCCCATTATCTAGCTGCGTTGCTATGCTAATCTTTCTGAGCACAGCTAGCTTTACGCAGTTTTCCATGTGAACCGTTAGTATTTAGAATTAACTCAGTAGACCTTTAAACTGTTAAAGCTAAAACTTTATTGGCTGTAGGCTGGCTGTTTTTATGATGGTGAGTCCTCAGTTTTGCTGCTTTATGCTGCTGGACCTGCGATTGGCCATCTGGATTTTCGAAGACAAAGAGCAATAAACTCAGAAGAGAAATGGATCCGCCTCTTGGAAGCTTTAAAAAACCAGTGAGACTTTACATTCGGTGTGCATTTGTCCACGGCAGCATCTCGGTGATGTTGTGGACAAGTGTACCATCGGCCGATTGAAATATTCTGCATGGCATATTAATTATTTGTATTCATGATTGTATTAAACTCTTTGATTGACCTTTGATTCTAGTCTTGTAATTAGGCATTAGATAAAAGAACACGGAGAAATACTTTTCAGAACTTTGGATCTCTCATGTTTCTTGATCCGTTCAGAGGAGCTTTAAGTCAGTTAGTCCAGTCTTTGTCCAAGTCCAATCACATCTGTCACTTCTGAAGAGGATACAGAGGAAACAGAAAAGTTAATTAGCTGCTCCACAACCTGTAGCCATGTCTCACCGTTGAACCAGCTCCGACAAAAACTCAGTTTGTACGATTTACCTTTCTCCTTCGTTTACTGGAAAATGTTAATTTCAGGCTTGTCGGGTCCCAGCTCCTTAACGAGAAGTTTTTCCTCTGTCTCGCAAAAGGGTACATTAATAATGATTTCACTGAATTTGGTGGAAGCTGCGCTTGTACTCCAGTTGTCACCGCCGTCCCCATTTCTCTTCCTCGTCGCCGTATTTTTTTTCTCCCGACGCAGGAGTCTGGGAGTGGCTCTACGAAATTAAACTATCACTGGTCCTTCACGTAGCAATCATAAACCATCACGCATTTTACATAGTAGTTGGGGCTACATTTCCAGCGCCCCATCAGCATTAAATTTGGTGATGTTGATTGGCCAATTATCAATAATTTTTCCCTAGCAACCATAACCGGATTGGCTATTTAGCTGCAGGTCAGGGCGCTTTGCCCCGTGAGAGAACGATGCACTGTAGGTCGGTGGACATTCACTGTTTAATGAGTCATTTGGTGGAAATGTTGTTTAAATTATTTAAATCGCATGTAGGCACACACTTAAGTAAATCTGATGCTGATCAAATAAATAAATAAAAATAAAATAAAATAAATATTTTTCCCCTCCACAGCTGGTGGGGCAGAGCCCCAGCGCCCCCTATGGGCCAGCCGCCTCTGTGTGTGGGTGGCATGTTTTTTGGTTTTTAGCCAATTCTGTGATGTTTCACACATCTGTGAGCACACAGACAAGCACACACGCATGCTTGCAAACACTGGCGCTATGAACTCTGCATGCAGAGTTATTTATTGTCGTTAATTTTCATCACAGCGATTCCCCCAGGGCCCTCGTCCCGTCTCCACGATGTCATATCGCATTTTACCAAAGCAATTTTCAAATACAAAAGAAAATTGCTTTAAAATCAAAGGGCAGCATCTACAAAGTCACTTTAGACCTTTTATAGATACTATTTGAGCTTTTTCCTTCAACAGTAGGGAGCAGGTGTGTTTTCTGGATGCACAGTAGTTCACTCTTAACCTGCATTATAACTCAACATGCACATTAAAGAGTGCACACTGAAAACTTTTTTGACTTACTGAACTTACCGTTGCTTCTCCTTGTTGCGTGGGAAAGTGCACGCTAAGCACAATGAGGTTTCCGTGGACCTTACCAACATACAGAAGCGTGCGGCGTTGCCAACTGGCCAGCAGCGGTTCGGGTGACATAAGGTGCTGCAGCGTTGGCGCGGCGGGCGGTCACATTGAGGCATGACTCATTATCCTTGTGGCTAATTTTACTTCCGTGTCTTTAACGATCCCCCCTCTGTTAGCCGTGGTGATTGTCTCCACTTCGCTGCACTGGTCAACAGATGACGCCTCACGTTCCCAGAGACAAGTTAAAATTGAAATTTAAATTCAGAAATGCTTTATTGGTCCCTGGAGGGAAATTAAATAGTTGCAGTAACTATCAATGAGCTGTTGAAGATCCTCAGTTCACATCCCCAACACTCTACTGCTGAGAAGCTGCCTGGAAAGAATTATAATGAAGAAAAAGGAAAAGAAGAGAAGACAAAGAAAGAAGTCAAACTAGGACACTGGACGGCTGCTCTAGATTTTGGCCGTGTGCTCCAGTGTTAAATTAAATCCTTGTTTAAACAGTGAGCAGCAAAGAGCAGGTGTCCTTCTAGAAAATATTTTTGTTCTTTTCTTTTTTTTTTTTTTTTTCAATTATTGGGTTTCTGTGATGTCATGAAGGTCATATTCTCCACAAGAGCGAGAGCTTCAGTGGGCAGTAATGTTTGAACGTGTTTTAGCACTTATTATCATTATTGTTATCATTTTTTAAAGATGTCTCCAAAGAAGACTGTTATGCTTGTGAGGGAAATTTGCCTGAGCTCGGCTCGGTATGTTCTGTTTCGACTGTTTCGACCTGTTCCTTGATGGATTTGCGGAGAGACTAAAGCAGAAAGGTGCCGTTCCTAAAACGAGCTCATGAGTCTCACTTGCAAGCGAAGTTAAACTGTTTCTACACTGGCATGTATAAGTGCATTTCATTGCAAACATTGTGAATATGGTGACCTAAAATTCACAGTTTAAATGAATAGCTGGAAGGAGAGAGTTCATTCATTTCAATTTTATTAAGATAAATAAATTAAGATAATACCAGCAGGAAGTGTTATCACAGCAAAGCTCCATTTGTTTTTTTTTTGTTTTTTTTTTTATGGATCTACCATAACCTTTGGTCACCGGTTGGCAGCCACAGTTCCCAGAACACTACTGCACACACAAAGGGAGGAAGCTAATAGTGATCTACTGCAGCTGTGTGTTCAATTAGTTTCTCCTGGGACTGTTCCCTGAACCACAATGCCACATCAGCCCCTACAGCGGAGCTTAAACCAGCCTTTCTCAACCTTTTTTCAGACGACACCTTTCAAAAGTGAATAAAATCTCACGACACCCCAGAGTAAAATATAATCCAAAGCCACACTGCATCGCTCCGACTGTAAATGCATATGTCCTGTTTATTTAGTTTATATAACCTGAACAGGATAACTGCACCAGAGTAGGCCTCAGCAGGAAAGCTTCTTTTCATCCCTGATGTGCTTGCTTCAATCCATCATCCTTGTATTGCCTCTTTTTAGCCTTATCACTATCAGCTACCTTTGGTACCTGTGGAGCAGATTCAGAGCTGGTGGATGAAGGCTTGATGAAGAAGTCGGCTCCTCTCTGATGTTCCGTTCCTGTGGGGCTTTTCTTTTTAGAAAACCATCCATGATGCTGCTAAAAAGTTCTCTTTGCTATCTGTGAAATAAAATTCCAGTGGTTAAATGATATTACGACGTGAGCTAACTGGGCAGTCACGATGACCTTACGCTGACCCCGTACTGACGTTGTTAACATTGGGAAATGGGCATGTGAGACATATTTCTTATTATTCATTTCATGTCCAATTATGTATCTTATTTATTTATTTATTTATTTATTCATTCATTCATAGGCAAAAGTATGTATTTATGTGTGCATTCATATATTTATACAGTGGTATCTCTACTTACGAAATTAATTGGTTCTGGAAGTAGTTTCGTAACCTGAAAATTTCTTAAGTAGAGACCCGTTTTCCATGTAAATTTCCTAATCCGTTCCTAGCCCCCCAAAATTCAAACATTATTTTTTTAATAAATTATAAATAATACATGAAATGACATAAAAACCTGTAAGAAATATATGTTAGAACTAGAAAAGCACTCAGAGAGCGCAGACCTCCACTAAATGCAACAATCATCGAAAATGTGAAAGTGATCCAGAATCCAGGATTTCTTCCGGATCAGAACCAAAATTTCTGACAACTCCTGAAAATTTCATCAAAATCCATCCATAACTTTTAGAGTTATCTTGAACACAGACAGACAGATAAACGCTGACACAAACATAACCTCCTTGGCGGAGGTAAAAATTGTTTGTTTACGTTGGTTGCTGGGTTACGCTCATACAGACAAGGGGCCCTCCTAGCCAATGGGATGCCAGGAAGATGCTAAGCGATAGCCAATGGCAGAGCAGCTCGGACGCACCGTTTTCAAACTGAGATACAGAGCCGACAGCTATGTTTACGTTCAGTAAACTCTGGGAGCTGAGAGTAGCAGCGCTACTGGATTTATGACTTTCGTATCCTGAAATTTCTTTGTTAACGAGAGGCAATATTTTCCCTTTGAGGCGATTTCGTAACCTGAAAATTTCATATGTAGAAACGTTTATAAGTAGAGGTACCACTGTATATGAAATGTCAGAATAGGTCATTTTTTTGACGACACCCCTGAAGCAGCCAGACGACACCCCGGTTGAGAAAGGCTGGTTTAAACCAAATATATCTGCAAAAACTTTACCAGATAGCCAAAATGTGATGATATATCAGCAAGGTGATGCTTAAAGAGGTTTGCTGATGTTCCAGCTGTGGATACTAACTGTGGTCATAGCTGGCCAGTACTTTCTGGAAGTACTTTTGTTTTTTGGCTATTCCTAAACCATTAGAAAACGATAATAAAATAGAATATACACGGATCAGAAATGATTTTATGACAGCTGAAGGGCAGGATGAATAAACACTGCTCATCTCGTTACAATGCAATGTTCAATTGCAACGTCCCCCTTCAGTAGCCACAGAAAATGCTTTTAAGAGGCTCTTAAAGAACACAACAAAGCATTTGAGGTGTCCACTCTGTGTCCAGTCTCCCCAGATACCAGTCTCATCAGTCTCATGGGAGGTGATGGCGGCTGCGGGACACAATCTGCAGAAAACCCAATCCATAAACATTTAATCAAAATCAGAAACATTTAATCATGTAGACATCTTCGCATTTGGCTTTTTATTAGAGAGACAAAATACGATTTTTAAAGCTCATATCTGGAAATAGTGATAAAACAAATGTGACTCTTGGTTTAAACTGATTTTTTTCTTCCTACTCACGGTGATTAATGATCTTAAATTACTTTTTAAGAAGACAATCACCAACATGGAAAGTTATTTCAAGCTTTCAGATTTCCAGACCTTAGCAGGGTGACGCTTGAAACCACCTTCCTTTAAAGCAGCCGTTCCCAAATGTCAGAATACCAAGGCCCATTTTGAAATGTGAAAAATCTCCACGGCCCCCCCAAACCTTTAATTACAACTGTGATCAACATACAGGACTAGAAGCTATGTTCTGACATTAATGTAAGGGTACAACAAATAAGGTGACACTTGTTATGTTAAGTTAAGATTTCAGTAAAATAACACTTAACTGGCTTATTTTAATACTTCTTAATGTTTTTTTAAACCATGTCATGAATATTTTACAGTAGTTAAAAACTTATTTTAAAAAGATCGGAAATTTAAAACGTATTTGTTTAATTTTAATGACCTCTCACGGCCCACCTGCAGTACCACGACGGCCTACCAGGGGGCCGCAGCCCACACTTTGGGAATCACTGCTTTAAAAGATCATTAAAAAGCACATTCTTTACCAATATCATTTGCTTCTCTTTCCTTTCATAAACATGAATGCAGCAGAGCTTATTTCATGTGCCGTTGACTCCACGGCCTCACGCAGACTCACAACACATCGCAAAATCCTGGAGTTCAATAGGAGAGCTCGCTTCATCTCTTAAAAGATTCACAGACAGCAAATTGGACGTCAAAGACGATTACACATCAGACGTTTCAGCGCTGCAAAGCAGGCTCTGTGTCTGACTCCAGCCCACATCCAGCCCACTTATGCAACTACCTGCGTCCCTGTTTGGGCAAGCAGCCAGCCAGTTCGCTTGTAGAGCACAGCGGCAGCAGCAGCAGCTCCAGTGTTCCCACTCAGAGGAAGAGCCTGGTCCTGGTAAGTGCATCCGGGCTTCCAGCTGGTTAGCTGGCTGCTCCATTTGAACTGTGGGCCCTGTGCCAGTTCAGCATATGGATGATCGGGCAATGTGACCACGCACGAGGAAACAATATATTAAAGGAATCTGTCAGGCTCTATTCCCACTTTCTAAAGCTATTCTGGGGTGAGTGTTCCAGTATTGACAGTTTAAGAAATAAATCCAAATTTATTTTACACTGGCCCCTTTATGCAGCTTCTGTCTCAAGAAAGCTGCTGTACATCGAAGCATGAAGATTATCCAACCTTCTCTCAAATGGAAGTAGCAGTAATATATATATATATACATTTTTTTTTTGCTGCTGTTTTTTTTTTCAGTCAGTGTGAACAAGATCATTTTGCAACATCTTAGATTCGTCCAAAAACCTTTGAGCTTGAATCTCATTTGGTATGTGAGGGTAACTCCTGGACTCAGATGCTTTATCAGACTCACATCTAAGGCTGGAACATTGGAAACATGGGAGATCGCAATCATGAGGACAGTCTCAACCATTTTAATGAAATCCTCTGGACACACACCAGATGATTCAGGCAGACTGTGAGCCTCTAGTAATACTTATACTGCATACTGCATACTGATACTGATACTCCTTACTGCATACTGATACTCCATACTGATACTCCTTACTGCATACTGATACTCCATACTGCATACTGATACTCCATACTGCATGCTGATACTCCATACTACATACTGATACTCCATACTGCATACTGATACTCCATACTGCATACTGCATACTGATACTCCTTACTGCATACTGATACTCCATACTGCATACTGATACTCCATACTGCATACTGATACTCCATACTGTATGCTGATAGTCCATACTACATATTGATACTCCATACTGCATACTGATACTCCATACTGCATACTGCATATTGATACTCCATACTGCAATACTGATACTCCGTACTGCATGCTGATACTCCATACTGCATACTGATACTCCATACTGCATGCTGATAGTCCATACTACATATTGATACTCCATACTACATACTGATACTTCATACTGCATACTGAATACTGATACTCCATACTGGATACTGATACTCCATACCGCATACTGCATACTGATACTCCATACTGCACACTGCATACTGATACTCCATACTACATACTGATACTCCATACTGCATACTGCATACTGATATTCCATACTGCACACTGCATACTAATACTCCATACTGATATTGCATACTTATACTCCTAACTGCATACTGCTACTCCATACTGCATACTGATACTCCATACTGCACACTGCATACTGCTATTCCTTACTGCATACTGCATACTGATACTCCATACTCATACCGATACTCCACACTGCATACTGCATAAAGATACTCCATACTGATACTGCATACTGATACTCCATACTGCATACTGCATACTGATACTCCATACTGATACTCCTTACTGCATACTGATACTCCATACTGCATACTTTTTCAACAACAAGACAAGGCAAAGGAGAGCCTTCGTGCCCGGGGGGTACGCACGCAGCGGGGTACGTGATGGACTCCTGGGGCAAATGGAAACTTCATTGTCTCGGCCCACTGCACGTGGAGGATGTCGAAGACGCATTCATTTTTGGATTTATGATCATAGGATTTCTACTGATTGGCGCGGGTGGATTCTTGGTGTATCGGAAAATTAAACGCACGGAGGCTGCAAATTCGGATTCGAGGAAAACTTCCACCCCGCCGGACGTGTGTGAGAAAGTTGACAACGTGATTAAAAGACTAGAAGACATGGATCGGAAATTGGGAGCGATTCAGAACTTGAATCAAACCCAAGGGATGATTCTGGACTTCCTTGGGCGCATGGATAACAATCTTGGAAGGATTCACGCGTTGATCAGGGAGAATGGCCAATAATTCGGAATATTGAAGTATTCCCACCAGAGAAATCCAGCAGAACTTCAAGGCTAGACGGAGAGTGTGTCTCAGCCTGCCCCAAACAATCCTTTTCTGTTTTGGCTCCCTGGAAGCGCAGCCTTCAAGGCCGCTCCCTTATCTATTCTCCTGGATGCTGTGTGGCTTGGACGCTTCTACCCCTCCCATTCCCCCCTCTGCACCTGGAGACCAGGATCTACATGACTGCACTCCCACACTGATCAACACGCACTCCCTCCCCCACTTCAACGTCTTCACTGGCCCCCCCCTCCCACCCTGCGCACCTCCCCCTTCCTTCTCCCCCCCGTGTGGCGATGGACTGACTGCGCGATGCGCCCAAGGCTGGCTGCGCGCGCACAGACTGTCAAAACTGGGTTATCCGCCATCATGTTTCTATCAATGCCCTGTGTTTAAGTCTGTACATGCTTAATTAAATGTGCTGAGGTGTTTTTTTTCCCCTCTCACGACGTGTCCTTTTGACACGTAGTGGGAGATGTTCTTTTTTTAACCTCCACCCCTCCTTCCCCAATGTTATCTTTTTCAATCTAAGTTAGCGCGGAGCGACACTAGTTGCTTAGCCCCAGTCATCATCGACATCCATGTCCTAAATGTTGTTGTTGTTTTTTATATGTTTCTTGGATGATGTACTGGAATGCAATTTCGTTGTACTGGGACGCTGGTTCAATGACAATAAATGCTCTTATTCCTTATTCCTTATTATACTGATACTCCATAGTGATACTGCATACTGATACTCCTTACTGCATACTGATACGCCATACTGCATACAGAGCATGTGAGCGGAGCGGAGCGTGAGCGAGCGAGGAGCGGAGCGGACGAATTTTGAAAGGAGCGCAGAGCGGGAGTTTTTTTTCTAGGATGATTCGGGTGGAGCGGGACGTCATCCCGCTCCAGTTTCGCTCCGTTACCGCTCATATCACGGTCTTCAAGTATAAAAATAGGAGGAGAACAGTGAATGAAAAATAGTTTCGGGAAAGGTTAATAACAAACAAAAGTGTATTAAACCAGCTAATTCCGTTAGGTGAAATTATTTTCTTATTTTTTCTTGTCAGTAAATATCTATTTTTTGGACTTTAAAACGGCTGTCGGCTCTGCGGGCCGGGCATACACTGTGCGACTGTCGGCTCGTTTTGAGCCGATTTTCCAGTCGTGCGAGTATTTTTTGGATCGGGCCGAATTTCGACCCTATCATGGGTCGTGCTTCGTGCAGTATACGTGGGGTAACGACGAGATTAACACCTCCCGACGAGCTCCCGATCACAAGTCGTGTGCTCGCAAGGAAATCAAACGTGTTTAAAATCCTGGTCGCTCCTCGTGAAGGTATCTCACAGTAGAAGCAGCAGGTGCGTTTGAGATGAACTGCGCCTCGCCTGGCGAGGAGACGAGATCAGGCGGCCGCAGCAGGAGGTGGAGACAAAAAGCTGCAGTCAAGTCGGACAGTTTCCAGCACATACAGAAGGAGACACTTACTTCCTGTTAGATCACCTGTATGTAGTTTACAGACCACGTTCTTAGATAAAGTGTCCTCGATCGCTGATTGAAGTTAAAATAAAAGTGATCCTCCTGTTGCATGATACGTGTTTTTATCTGCATTGTGCGCCGCCCGCCGGTGATCGATTCTGCGCAGGCCTGGCTCATTTCGAACGCACCCTTAGGTGCGTTATGAACGTATAGTGTAAGCAGTCAAGTCGCATCAGAGCATCGGGCCGTACAGTGTGAGAGCATTACTCGTGGGCTGCGAACTTTTGAACTCAGCGATCTAGTCGTGCAGTGTGAGATAGAGCTGAATCAAACGATTTAAAATATCGCACAGTGTATGCCCGGCCAGGCTTCAGGTAAACATGTACATTTTATATGCATGCAAACATTTTTGGAGCGGAGCGCGGAGCGGAGCGGGGTGCAGTGTTACTGGAGCGCTGAGCGGTTATGGGTGGAGCGGCGTTTTGCGACTTTGAGGGAAGAGCGGAGCGGTGACAACCTTTGTGAGCGAGGAGCGGAAATTATCGCCGCTCCACTCCGCTCACATGCTCTGACTGCATACTGATACTCCATACTGGCCACTGCATACTGATACTCCATACTGATACTGCTTACTGATACTCCTTACTGCATACTGCTACTCCATACTGCATACTGATACTCCATGCTGCACACTGCATACTGATACTCCATACTGTACACTGTATACTGCATACTGATACTCCTTAGTGCATACTGCATACTGATACTCCATGCTTCATACTGCATACTGATACTCCATACTGATACTGCATACTGACATTCTGTAATATTTACAGAAAGATCTGCCAGTTTTACCCTGTTGGCTTTTACATGCCGCACCAAGCAAGCGCATGTCCTTACACGCACAAAACCTGATCTCCAGAAACCAAAGGGTGACTCGACATGTTCTGTGTGATATGTCACATAGCCCGTGAAGGACACTGTTTCCCTGTCAAGCCAAAGCAACAAGAAAAACGCCATCTTTTACCGGGGTGGAGCTCCTTCCTCAACCATTTCACTTCGGCTGTGACCTGATCAGAATGAAGGGGGATGTAGTTGTTCTGGAGTCAGATTGTGATGTCGCGTGTGATTGTGATGAGTTCATCTTCTGCTGGAAGACTCTGAAGTTTTATCACTTCTGTGATCTCCCCAGTTCAACCTTGTTAAGCTATTTAGAGCAAGTGGAAAAGAGTGTTTTCTTTCAGGTCCCTGTGATGGTGTCGCACATGTAAGACAAATGCAACCAGATGGTGCGGTTGAAGTCGGGCTAATTCCTGCGTGTAAACGTTCCAACGCGACTGGAGCTGGTCCACCTGTTTTGTTCACGCTCCACAGTTCCACCCCAGGCTTTCAAACCGAGACTACTGGAAGCAGCTGACACAGAAAATAAAATAAAAACCAACGTGTACAGGATGTACGGAACGAGCAGAGCTGTAGGTCCGTCTGATTCACCAACTTTCTCACCTAAACTAGGGATGCACCGATGCCGATACCGGTATTGGGTATCGATCCGATACCAGACATGAGTACTCGTACTCGTACTCATAAAATGACCATTGATACCACGACACCGATACATTTACGACAACGATACATTTATGACACCGACACACTTGGCTACGAAGCGGGCATCAACTGTCTTTATATGCAGTGTATGGCAAACGAATCATGTCAGCAGTGTGGAATTATTTTCAGGTGAATGAGAGCAACAAAAACAAATCAGAATGCAAATTATGTCCAGCAAAAGTTTCCAGAGGAGGAACTAAATCTGCCACTTACAACACAAGCAACTTAATTAAACATTTGAAATCCAAGCCAACGCAGAATATAAGGAGTTCACTCACGACACTGACAAGAGACAACCAACTTTGCAGCAGACGCTGGCTAAGCAGGAGAAAATGTCCAGAGACAACCCATGTGTGGTCAAAATCACAGATGCTCTTGCCGAGTATATTGCCCTGGATGACCAGCCACTGTCCGTTGTTGAAAATTTGGGATTCGGCCGTCTTCTCTGCATACTGGAGCTGAGGTATGAGATTCCTAGCTGTACCTATATCACAGACACGGTGCTACCGAAGCTGCACGACTTTGTGAAAAAAACACATCCACAACCTGTTGCATGATGTTAAAACTTTAAGCTGTACCACGGACATTTGGAGCAGCAGCGTCAGCCCAGTGTCTCTCATCAGCCTGACTGCACAGTGGATCGACGGTGATTTTAAGCTGCAGAAGGCCACACTGCATGCAAAACAGTTCAGAGGTTCGCACACCGGCAAAGCCATTGCAGATGAGTTTGATGTCATGCTTCAGACGTGGGGAATTGATAAAAGTGCAGTCCATGTCGTGCTAGGAGATAACACGAAGAACATGGTGAAAGCCATGATTGATTTGGAGCTTCCGAGCCTCCCGTGCGTCGCACACACCCTGCAGCTGGCTGTGAACGAGGG
Source organism: Hirundichthys speculiger (assembly GCA_018398805.1). Classification (NCBI taxonomy): domain Eukaryota; kingdom Metazoa; phylum Chordata; class Actinopteri; order Beloniformes; family Exocoetidae; genus Hirundichthys; species Hirundichthys speculiger. Next base: position 32,810 of record JAGFBZ010000916.1, on the reverse strand, counting down.
GCTGCTGGCTCAGAGAAGTGTCGCTGATGCAGTGGCAGTGGGATGAAAAACTGTCGGACATTTTAAGCACTCCGCTTTAGCATATTCTCAACTGGAGGCCATATAAGTGCAACTCAACCAGCCTGTTAAAAGACTCCAACAGGATATCCCGACCCGCTGGAACAGCACTTATTACATCCTTCAGTCTCTCATTGAGCAGAAGAGGGCTCTCGGAATATTTGGGTCAGAGTACAAACTTCCTGACAACCTCATCGTCACCGCTCATCAGTGGTCACTTTTTGAGAAAACTTTGTCTGTGCTTGCTCTGTTTGAGGAGCTAACCCGAAAAATGAGTTCAGGTGATGCACTTGCATCTGATGTTATTCCTGCTGTGACCGTGCTTATGAGACTTCTGACCAATGAAACGGACGAGGACCGTGGCATTAAAGCCATGAAGGAGACTTTGGCTGCAGCTGTCAAGAGGTGCCTCAGTGACGGGGAAAAAAACCCAATGTACTGCATCGCTACTCTTCTTGATCCAAGGTAAAGTGTCTGTCTGTCTGCCTGCCTGCCTGTCTCTGTGTGTCTCTTTTAAAAAGTTAAAATATTATTTCTGCTTTTTTAGGTACAAAGATGGCTTTTTCTCAAACACTGACGCTGCTACAGAGGCCAAGGAGATGCTGATGCTGGAGCTGTGGAGGATGTCCACAGGAGAGGAAGACAAGCAGGAGGATCTTGGGGAGCCACCTGTTAGAAAGCTTCGTAAGGTTCAAGCCAGCAGCAGTCTAGACAGTTTGTTTGATGAAATAGCAGGTGAGCGGGAATCAACATCACCGAGCCTTGCACCTGTGGGAGCTGCTATTCAGTTAGAGACAGATATTGGAGAGACCAAGAGACTGCTCGAGAGGAAAACCCTCTACAATACTGGGGGGCCCACAGAGTGCAATTTCCAGTTCTGGCTCAAATGTCAAGGAGATACCTGTCAGCCCCATGCAGCAGTGTGGACAGTGAACGACTCTTCAGCTCAGTGTCCCACATTGTTGATGAAAAATGCAATAGACTCACAGCTGAAAATGCAGAGAAGCTTCTTTTCATCAAAAAGAACCTGCCCCTCACTTCCACAAAATAAGTTTAATCATCTCAGACAGATGTTGTGATGACATGTTGATCACTTGAGATACTCAGCCACAGTTTTATGTTGGTTCTTGAATGAATATTTTTGAAGTTTTTGAAGTTAAATATGTGGCAAAGCTGTTAAAAACACAGACGCAGAAAGTGACAATTTTGCACTCAGGTTTTTTGGTGATATGTGTTGCAGTTCCATATTTAAAGCACTTTTGTTAAATGTCAGCACTCATTATATGACAAAATTGTACTGAAATCTTACAGTGTGTGTGGCAGTGCCATGTTTATAAAAGAACTAGTGTTGAATGTCAGTATATGACAATTTTGTTAAATTTTTGTTCGTACTGCAGTGAAACTTGTGACAGTCACCCATGTACAAGAAAAACGTACTGAGGAATGTTTTTCAAATAACAGAAGATATCTGTGGAAAAATAAAAAATAAAATCAAAGTAACTATGTGTAATGGTGTAAGTACTTGGTATCGGTATCGGTGAGTACTCAAATGCAAGTACTCGCACACTACTCGTTTTGGAAAAAAGTGGTATCGGTGCATCCCTAACCTAAACCAAAGATGCATTTATTGTTTTAATGCGTGGCACAATAATTTAACCATAAAAGCCTGGTCCTGACAGGCTGAAAGCACCCATCATCGCCACCTACCATGGCATAGTACTCCCCGCACATGCAAGTACACTGGGACAAAGGAGTCCAATTAAACAACCTAAATGAGCTGTAGCTGTGGAGCCATAAGAGTCTTAAATGTCAAACACGTTTGACATTTAAGACTCTTGCTTCCAGCTGCATAGCTTCTATAGTCCGTCAGTACGTTTATGTGCACAGTTTAGTGGAGCGAAAGTGTTCGGGGGAGAGTTCAACTCCCTGAGCTCATTTACTTTATCTGCTGTGTCCTGCGGCCCGACTTAAGATGCTCTGATTGGTGCACGACATTGTTCGGGTTGATGGTAAGCGTCAAAATAAATCTGATGTGATTACCTGGAACCGAGGTGTCAAACTGTCTGTGGTGTTTTTGGGGTTTATTCTGGTGTTTTCCACTTCCGTCCTGTGTGTGTGTGTGTGTGTGTTTTGGTTAACTTCACTGTTTTCCCCTAAGGCTTCCCTTACCCCACGGCGCTGAGGCTGATTGTTCACACCTGTCTCCACTGCTCCAATCAAGATTCCTTGAAGAGTGTGTGGTGACAAGAGTGTCTTTCTGGTTCGTCACTTGTTCTGAGAATTATTCTAAGTCCTTTAACGTCTTAACAAAAGTACAAAGTCAAACAAACTGGTTCAAAGTTAAATGAAGGTTTTATTGACAAATACAATATCCCCTTCACTGAGACAGCCCGGGCAAATCTGATTTCACAGTGGAATACATTTACTTTTTAAACAATTAGGGAGGGTCATTTGCTTCTGGTCCTTGTTTTGAAATCCTTCTGATAGGATAAAATTTAAATATCTTAACTGTGGTTGGTCCACTGAAGTTGGCATTTTTGATAATTTAGCACCTTTAAAATTACCTCCCGTGTCCCCTTAGTTTTCTTTAATTTTCTTGAAGATTCTGTTAATCTGCTCATCTCCACGTACACACTCATAATCAGCGGCAGAGGTGCCTCTTCATAATTCTCCTCACTGCCTACTCAAAAGGGGGCCCTTCTGCCTCTCACATACCTACACACGTACTGAAGTTCAATGGGTTCATCAGAAGTGCAGGGCCTCTTTACTCTACATTCCCCCCTGTGGTCCTGATACAAAAGGACCACTCTAATCTAACCAACCATGGGTGATAAACACATTAATTGATCAAAGACTAACACTATGATTAACAAAGTGAGTGATTACACAGTTCAACACACTTAATCAACTTCAGTGACCGATTAAAACAGACTCAAGTGTACAAATCAACTTCTAACTTCTATCAGTGAGGATCACTGCAAAATGCCGCTGCAGCTGTAATGACAACTGCAGCTGCATTTTAGAACCACCCCGGGACTTTGCCCATCCTGATGGCCCTATGATCGTTACCGATAGGCTCCTAACTGACTCCAAGATCTGACCAGGGAAACATCCCCCCGATTATCGGTTAACAGGGGGTAAAACCCTTGCCAGATGGCAGCGTCAGTAGTACATTATTCCATTACTAAATCATAGTTAATATAAATCACACATGAGCACACAAATGTATAAAATGCTCGTGAAAGTTACTACTGTTGTTCCGTGCACATATATAAGGATATTCCATAAAAAACATAACTGATATATTCCAAACCTGGTCTATTCTGTCCAAACAGCTAGTTACCTTAGTTTGTTCAAGGGGGAAACCCCTGGCATACTCATAAGGGTCAACCCTCTTCACTTCTCGTTTTTGGTCTTCTCTGTCTTGTCTTAACTTAGCTGTACTGTCATCCAGACATCGCTAACACAGCAGCATTGTCCTTCAGACAGTCGCTAATGCTGTAGAACAAATACAGTGGGAACCTCCCGAACTTTTAATATGGCAAACTATTGTCAGCCATGTAAGTCAATCATCAAAACAAACAATTATTGTTAGAACAATATACTAATTCCTGGGCCTATGCTTTCAGGAATACATCATTGGGCCATGCCCACATATCTCAAATAATTATCTAGCAGGTATGAATTCTTAGGTTGTTTTTTGACATATATCACATACACATTAATACATCATAAGCCAGAACAATCTATTCGTCCGTGGATGGAGATTCCTGTGCGTCCGGCGGGGAAGGGGGACGTTCTTCCCTACGACTCAATAGGACCATTCCATTGACGGCCGCAATCTGTCGTCCAAGCCTTCCTTGGCAGAGATCGATCATGGTCGTATGGGACAGTCTCAAATAGTCCAGCTGTTGTTGAGTTTGACCATGGACAGTGCTTAGATGCTGCAATTGATCTTGCAGCGACTCAATGTGGGCTCGGGCTTGGGTTAATTCTTGATTGAGTCGATTATTGTCCTCTCTCAAAAGGGTCAGGGTCTGCACTTGCGTGTGGTTATAGGTCAGGCTTCTGATTCTTTTAATCTGTGCACGGGCCATTGGAGTGAGCCCAGCCATCAGGGATGAATACGCTGCTTTTGACAATTTGCCTATTTCATCACGGAACTCGTTCTTGATGATATAGTGTTCCACTGGGTGGAGCAGGAACTGCGAAAGGTGCTCAACATCACTTGCTGCCAATCGTAGATAAGGTGGTATGCTTCTGGGTGCTGGTGGTATTCGAGCTTGGAGTCCCCGATCTGCTAGGGTCTCTGGACTCTCCGGGCTGACCACCGGCGTTCTGGGTGGTGGTATTTGGGCACCAGTTGGCTCCGTAGATGATCCCGCCAGATCCCTGCTGGACATCACTTGGTACGGGGTCCATCCTGACCCCCCTGGGCGGTCCTCGATCCGCTGAGGCCCCTCTGGATACCTGTTTGGGATGAAAGTGCTCGTACCTAGACGCAGATGTGTTCCTAATGGCACATGCATGTTGTCCCCTCCGTAGTGACTGTGCTCCTGCCATTCATCTGGGGCCATTTGTGGTTCAGCAAAGTAAGCTTCTGCCATTTTAACAGTCTGTAGTGAAGATATGGCAGCAGTAAGTAATCATATTTACATTCGATTTTTTCCTACTCTATTTTACGTGCATATATATTTATTGCTGACTTCTATATTATATACATTATTAAAACAACACGTACCTTGTGGGGAGGGGGCGGTGACCTCTGCAATCTTACCTATCCATACTTTTCCTGCCATTCCCTAGGTGCTTCTGCTATTTCTGAATGGACCTGTATCTCTACAAGGGGGAACTGACCCCCTATACTAGCAAAAACACGTGATATCAGAACGCGAAGCAATGGCAAGACACAGCAGATCACCAACAATATTATCAGTATAAGAACTCCAAGTGCTATTCCTACTGCTCTCAAGTATTTCCACCAGTTCAATTTTCCCAGCCAATCCCAAAAACCATTAAGCTGTGTATTCCAATTAGAATTTTTCACATGCTCATCTCTTAGTCTTTTCATTTCATTTAGGACCCCCGTTAAGCTGCCGTTGGGGCCTGTATGCATTGGTATTAGGGAACAACATTCGTCACCTATTAAATCACAGATTCCTTGGTCTGCCGCCATGAGTGTTTCTATCACAAACCTATTTTGTAGGGTCATTAATGACGTTGCATGCAGTTGTTCCTTGATTGCCTGTACTCCTTTTATGGTAAAGTTTATGAACCTCTGCTGGTTATACCAGAGAAGATTAACCCAGCGACTATTTCGGGCTATGTATTGGGCGTTTAGAATTGTCCCTGCGAATGGTACGCTTCCCGCTACTCTTCCAGCGGTTATCCATTTTTCTCCCAAGGCCTGATCTTTCTCAGGCACCCCCATAGGGATTTGGTCCCAAGTAATATATGTCTCATTGGACGCTTTCCACTGCCAATTCCAAGGGTTGAGAGCACTTCGTTTCCGTCTAACCCTTCTATTTTGTTGGGCTTCATGGGCAACAATCAAAGACAACTGCCCTGTTAGCATCATTGGGGCACATATGCCTGTCCAATTTGCTGGTAGCTGGGGTATCAGGGAGGTGTCGTTGTCACATGTCCAAAAAATATCTCCCAGTAGTTCGGTTCCTTTTCTCAGGTCTGGTAACCTATACGTGGATATCTTTGTAGAATTACGAAGGTAAATTACCCTTCCTGCATTTGGCACTACTTGTTTGCACTGAATTGGAGCTGTTCGGTTGGTCTCACATATCTTAGTACTCATTTTGCCCAGACGGCATCTTATCAGTCCCTCTGGGTCTGTCATTATGGACCTGTCTGTCCTGTTGACAACTTTTTCTAGTTCTCCCCGCACTATGCAAAAAGGAAAACTATGGTCATTAGGTTTACTCACTACCGGGGGAAGAGTTTTTGTTATGCTAGACTTGTTACTTAATAGGCCTCTTCCACTGACATGTTTTGTCCTGTCTGCTCTCTGCAACAGTGTGTTTTGGTGCATCTTACCTGAATGATCACCATCCCTTCCCCACGACAGTCCGCGTCTTCTGGGTAGCCCAGCCAATGCTTTCCAATAGAGCCGGTTTCCAATATTTCTTGTGTCAGCACATGATCATATATATCTGCTTTTGCATGCATTATATGTTTGATTTCCCCTTTATCCCCATCTATTATTCCTTTGTTAGTAGCTAATGTGGTCATTGCTAGTGCACATATTTCTACTGTGTTTTGTGAAGCAGCTGTGTCGGAGGTAGTTGGTAGTATTATAATTTCCCCCGTTGTTAATCCGCACAGGGTTAACACCATCAAGCAACTAGTCAGAGCCAGAGCCCTCACAACGCGGCGTGGACGGCGTCGCCTCGGACGGCGAAAGTGGAGGGGGAGCGGGCGGGGAAGGTGAGGGGTCATCTGACGAATCAGGTGAAGGGTCACTAAACCAGGAAGATGCAGGTGTCGGGTCATCAGAAGAACCTGCCACAGCGACATCAGTGTCCTGTGGGCTCCGCGGAGGATCGTCCCTACGTGATGACGGGCCCTCCCCAGGCGAGTCACGATCTGCAGGCCCACCCATGTCAGTAGCAGAATCAGTGCGCCCATCAGGCGAAGTGGGAGTGGCAGAGTGTTCAGAGTCAGTGGACAGCAGCCTCTGTGGGCGGCGCCGGGCCGCCAAGCGGGCCGACCGTCTCTGCCCATCAGGGGACTGGGAAGGTGAGCATTTACGAGTGCGCTGAGGGGGACCTTGCGCCACCCTGTCAACATGCTCAGCCCCTGTCGGTCCTGGAAAATGTCCAGGAGGGTCTGGTGGTCTGTAGCGGGTGCAGTGGTTCTTATGAAACCATACGGACTTACCTTCTACTTTAATTGCAGTGGGAGTGGTTAATACAACTTTATACGGTCCCTCTCTACGAGGTTCGTTCCACTGCCGTCTAAACACCCTTATGTACACCTTGTCCCCAACCTCTACGTCTCGCACGTCCCTTGGAATGCGAGGCTCGTCCTTCTTGTGGGCCTCCTGTACCTGTTGGAACACAAGCCTGTGAATTTGGGTTAAAGCACGCAAATAATTGCCCAGTTCACAGTCCAACTGCTCCAGCGTTGCCCCCTCATGTGGTCCTCTGATCTGCGGGAGGGGCATTGGTCGACCTGTAAGCATTTCATGTGGGGTTAAATGGGTTATTCGACTAGTTTGAGAGCGCATGGCCATCAATGCCATCGGCAACGCATCCACCCAAGTCAGCCGACCATCACTATCTGCCACAATTTTGGCAATCTTAGTTTTCAATATACCATTAACACGTTCAACCGCTCCCTGTGACTGAGGGTGGTAAACACAACCATACTTCTGTTTGACACCTAAAAGTTTGAACATTTCCCGGATAGCATTGTTAACAAAATGGCTGCCATTGTCCATTGATATAGTATCTGGCATGCCAAATCTGGGAAATACTTCTCTGACTAAAAACCTCGCTGCGGCTTTATAGTCTGCTTTTGAGACGGCACAGGCTTCGACCCATCTGCTGAATCTGCATACAATGACAATCATGTATCTTTTACCCTGTACTCGCTGAATCATGTCTACATAGTCCATCATCAGATGGCGAAAAGGGCCGTCTGGCATGGGCATATGAGCCAACGGTTGGGTAAACATTTTGCGAACATTGTATTTCGGACAATGAGGACACATTGCTAATTCTCTGTCAACCATGTAGGTCATGTATGGGGACCACCATACAGCTTGTAGTTTCCGAATAACCTGAGCTCGTGAACAGTGATCTGGTTCATGCATTTTTCTTATAGCCATGGGTAGTAAGGAAAGTGGTAAAACAAAATGTCCACTATGACTTCTGTACAACCCCGCGTGGGGATGTTGGGTGCGTACAGCACCCCTCTGTCTCCACAGGTCTTTTTCTGCCTGAGAAACATTGTTCTGTGCTTCTATTAATGATGCTAAGTTAGTGATAGGAACAGCATCCTCTTCAAACAATATTGGTCCCTGTATTGCCTGACCTGTTGCTTCTTTAGCGGCTTCGTCAGCTAGGTTGTTTTCCTACTGCAACTGGTGTTGCATTGTTCTGATGAGCTGCGCATTTCACTATCGCTAGTTGTGTGGGAAGTTGCATAGCCTGTATTAACTCTAATACGGCCTGCCCGTGTGCTACAGGGGTGCCGTCAGTGCGCACGAACCCTCTTTGTTTCCAAATGCTGGCATTTATGTGGCACACGCCATATCCATAACCACTATCGGTGTAAATTGTGGCTCTTTTTCCTGCAGCTAATTTACAGGCAGCTGTTAGTGCTTTTATTTCTGCCAATTGGGCAGAACAAGGCTGGGCCAAACTTACTGATTGTAGTTTGGTGAATGTGTGATCGGGATTGAGTTGAACTATCCCATAGCCAGCCTTATTTCCAGTCTCACCTCTGACACATGAGCCATCAACGAACAAGGTCAGATCGGACGGAATTGGGTGATTATACAAATCATCCCTTACTTTCATGAAGGTGTCCGTCTCCTTGAGACAATCATGGGGCTCACCTTCTGTCGGCAGTACCATTCTTGTGGCTGGGTTTATGGTTGTGCATCTCATTATGGTCAGGTCTGGTCCTGAGAGCAGGATCTCATAACCTGTTCGTCTGGCTTGGGTAATCACAAAGCGTGGGCTTGTGAGCATAGCATGCAGTTGATGTGAAGTGTAAAGTAACACTGGATGTCCCATAGTGATCACTGATGCCTTTTTATATGCAAAAGCAGCTGCTGCCAGGCCCTGATAACAGGGTGGCAGCCCTTCTTCTACACTGTCTAACTTTGTACTATAATAAGAAATAGGTTGTTTACCCGTTGGGGTGTCTTGCATCAATACTGCACATGCATACCCTTGTCTTTCTGCCACATATAGATGGAATGGTTTACCATAGTCTGGATTGGCCAAGGCCGGGGCAGTTTGGAGATCTTTTTTCAATAGCTGAAATGCCCCTTCTGCCTCATCAGTCCACTGTAACTGGGCCGACTGTTGTCCCTGTCCTGCTGCTCGGATCAGGGCTCTTAAAGGGGCTGTTTTGAGAGCGTAATCGCAGATCCACGGTCTGCTGTAGCCTGTCATACCAAGAAAAGACAACATCTGACCTACAGTCAAAGGTTTTGGGACTTTACTTATGGCCTCCAGCTGAGAAGGTGCAATTTGTCTTTTATCCCCACTTAGCTGCCTACCCAAATATTCCACTGTTGTCTGACAGAATTGGAGTTTCTTTTTACTTACTTTGTGTCCTCCCTCTGCCAGAGCTGTCAACACAATGATGGAGTCTCTTTCACATTGCTCCTTTGTCTCAGCACAAATCAAAATGTCATCCACATACATTAAGGTGGTTGACTGCACATCTAGATGACTAAGGTCATTTGCAAGAACTCGATTGAAAATGGAAGGAGAGTGTATGAACCCTTGTGGCAACCGAGTATACGTATACTGTTGCCCTTTATAAGTAAATGCAAACAAGTGCTGTGAATCAGGGTGAACTGGTACACTGAAAAATGCTGAACACAGATCTATCACCGTAAACCATTTTGTTCCTGGTGGGATGTTAGATAACAGCGTGTGAGGATCAGGTACTATGGGCATTTCTTCAGCAACTACTGCATTAACTAACCTTAGGTCATGTACTAGCCTGTACTCATTTCCATTCGGTTTCTTAATGGGAAAGATTGGGGTGTTACATACGCTGTTTGTTTTTATCAAAACTCCTGCCTCCACTAATCCTGTTATAATAGGACTTATGCCATCTATGGATTCCTGCCTTAAAGGGTACTGTCTTTGGTATGGCAATCTAACACCTGGTTTTACACTAAACCTTTGGGGTTCAGCTGATTTTACTAGCCCTACATCTGTTTTGTGTTGGGACCATACTTGTGTTGGGACTTGTTCTAGTAAAGCTACATGTTCATCTGTCATTACCATGTTTCTAACCTTCCCTCTAGGTACCTTAACCCTTTCTGCTACTGTTTCATCAGCTGATGGGCAGGTGATCTTAAAAAATAGTCCATCTAGGGAGACACTCACTTGGGGACAGTCTGTAGGAGTCCAATTCTCAACTTGTCTTGCCGCTTTTACCATGGGGCCCAGGTCATGTGACTCATACCCGTCAGCAATCAACAATGTCACATGTGGTGATGAGTTAGGGCCTAAGAACCAGTTCTCAATGTTCTTATCTGCAAAGTCCACAGCTGCTGCTGCTCCTTGGGGTCCTACTATGATGTCCTCATACTGGATCACTGTGGTTTTACCATTAATATTTTCATCCCAGCTGGTCTCAAAGTCCTCATGAGTTTGGTCACTGTCATAAAACATGGTGCAGTGAAGTGGAAGTGTTGGCTCTCTAGCCATGTCATAGTGGTTCATTACCAGTGGTCGCCAGGCTTCCCATTGCTGATGAAGAAAAGAGTTATGTGCTGTCAGCTTCAGCCAGTACACTTGAGCCTCGGAACCATGATCGGGAGTCTGCGGTGAACCTGTAGGTACTATTAGTGGCATCATAGGGAAAGACAAACTGTCATTTTTATCATCCATCACATCAAAATAGATACCATCTGGTGTACATTTAATTTTTGCATTCAGTTGGCATAACACATCTCTTCCCAAAAGATTGATTGGTGTATCTGCTGAGTATAGCAGGGAAGCATAGATTGTTTTGTCTCCTATCTTCAGCGGAACTGGAACAGTCATTGGTATTATTTGTGTTTTCCCAGAGAAACCTACAGTTCGAATCTTTGAAGCTGAGAGGGGAAGATTAGCTCCCTTTTTTCCTATACAGGAGTACGTGGCTCCAGTATCAATCATAAATTGGTGATGCTGATTACACACAGTTACATTTATTGTGGGTTCCGCTTGGGGGCGTAGTGTTAAGATAGGCAAAATTGTCTCCCCCTCAGGTTTCTCTGGGCACCCCTATTGCCAGTATGCTGCTGGGCCCATCCAGGGTCCATTATTCTGATGATCGGGGCCCTGTCCTGAGTTAGGAAACTCAGCATTCGGATTCTGGGGACCCGTCCAAGGATTGGTTGGGCACTCTCTCTGCAGGTGTCCGATCTGCCCGCATCCCCAACATTGCAGTCTTGATTGATACTGTGGGGCTGCGCCAGCTATCTGTTGCTGTGGTCCTGTCATGGCCCCTCTGGCTCCTCCTCGGGGTCTGCCCCACCTCCCGCGCATGGGTGGACCGCCTCGTCCTCGTCCAAACGGTGGTTGCTGTGCTCCTCCTCCTTGATTGACATGCACATGGATGGGTGGGATCTGTGGAGCCGGTACCACAGGAGCAGAATTGGGCACAGCAGGTGTCTGTCGGACAGGGGGCGACATTGTTGGTGCAATCATTGGAGCTTGCATTACCCCTCCTTTTCCGTAGCCGTCCTCGAGCTCTGGTGCAGTCACTGTTACTGCTGCCAGGGTTTTAGGCTTGTCTCGTTCCTTTTTGCTCTTGGTCAGCTCTCCTATCTGTAATTGGGTTAACTTGTTAGCCAACATTTTACTCTGGTCTTCACGAGATTGCCTCTCAGCCCTGTATGCATTTACATAATGAATCACATGTTCAGAAAACACCGGCCACTCCATTTTCATTAGTCCCACAACTTCACTCAATTTGGACTGTACTTCTTTAGGCATGGCATTTTTTACATACAGCTTGAATAAGGCTTTTGTTGACTTATTGCTGTCCCATGCACTCCCAGTTTCATCTTTCCACATTTTCTGATAATCATGCAAAAACTGTGATGGGTTATCACTATCCTCCAAGCTTCTGTCTCCTAGTTTTTCGGGATTCATGCATGATGGATACTTTTCTCTTAAGGCCTTCCAGACATCAGGTCTCAGTAGGTCAAAGGGCACCTCATCATATTGATGTCCGTCCATCACTCCTCCCATTTCAGCCGCTCTGAAGATCTCTACAGTGGCTGTTTGTCCTGCTGTTTTCACCAGCAGCGCTTTGACATCTCCTGCTGCCAGCTTGATCCCTCCTGTAAGTTCTTCGAGTTTCTCGATCCATTTGTCAGCGCCATCTGTCAGAGGAGTCAACTTCCCAGCAAGTGTCATCATATCCATAAATGACCATGGTATATATCGGTAATCGTCATTTGGTCCTTTTGCCAATAACGGAGCCATCATTACTCTGTCTATCCCAGGTTTTTGTCTTTTTAGGGGTGATTGTTGCTTTAACTGTCGGCCACTCCGCAGCTGCATGATATTTGAAGATCCCTCTACTTCTGCTGTGAGGTTGACGTCAAATGTCAGCTCCTTCTCAGCAGGGCCTGACTCATGGCTTCTCTCTCTCTCAGCTTGAGATTTCTCGAACCGTTGTTTCGCTTTCTGCCATTGCTCCTTCACTTCTCTTTTTAATTCCTCTCTGCTTAATTCCAGTGTTTTCTTCTCTAAACTGTCACTTTCTTCTCCACTCCCATCATTTTCCCCGTCACTTGAGGCATCTGACTGGATGTACTCGTCCTGTTCCAGCTCAGATTCCCTGTCACAATGCATTATGCTTTTTGACAATATTTTTTTCTCTTTATATTTTTCCTTTTTTAGTTGTTTTCTGGGCTGGTTCTCCTGCATTTGTAAGTGCTTTTTCTGCCCATGGGTGACACTGCCTTCTTCCTTATTAGGCGTTGATGTTTCTCCTGGAGACCATGCTGATTGTGCTTCATTGTACTTTATCAGTGATTCCAGTTGTTGCCGGCCTCTTTCTAATCTTTTGGCCGTTCGTTCTTTCAGTTTTTCTGCACTTTCCTGTGTCATTTTCCCATATAGTTTGTCATGTTCTCTCTCTATTACTTCTGGTGGTCTTATACGTACTTTACGTATTACTCCCTCCCCCGTTGACGGTGTCACCTGTTCCCATCTTTCTTCATATTTTTTCCTGGCCCCATCTGCTTCTACAGCCTCAGGAACTACCTGTACCACTCTTGTTATTTCTGCCCTATAATCTTCTGGGTCAAAATAGGTGGGGGATGCAGTTACTGGTGTGTCTTCAAACTCTATGAAATTTGGCACTTCGCTTACTCTATTTACTTCTTCTCCTGGTGTGTTCATTACAACTTTGAGTCTACCTGTTATCACTCCATCCATTCTATCCTCTCCCAGAACATACTGACCTGCTTTTTCTGTATTATAAGGAGGTGGAGGGGAGTTTGTCTCTTTGTGTAATACTAAGTGCTTATTTGCTTCCGTTCTAAAATATTGTAGGACGTCCCTGTGTTCAGAAATTTTTCGTGTTTTCTTCATATGTAATACGTCATACCTCTCTTTTTTGTTTCTTAACCCCTCTTCCACTATATCACAACATCGTGGGTCAAAACTGCCTTCCCTAGGCCATCGACCTCTTGCTGACCTAGCTGTCATTTTATGCCAACTTTTCATACATTGTCTAATCTTTTTCCTATTTGTGGGATGAGTCATGATAATCAGTTTTGCAGGCGTAATAATGTCGTCTCGTTTTTTGCTAGGGCCAGCTCCCATGATTTTTATGACAGGCCACAGTATTCCAGGACTCTGTGACTATTTTTCCAACCTCCTTTTCTTTTTTTTTTTTCAAAACGGGAGTTTAAAATACACACACTAACACGTAGTCTCAAGTCTCCTCCTCAAAAGGAAGGGGGCGTGATAAGGCACGCCTCCTGGGTGGGTGCTTAAAAGACTATTGGCGTATGAATACTCCTACTCGTCTAGCACCGCCCTTAAAAATTCAGCCCAGAGTCAGTCTGGCTGTAACAGTCACCAAGCGAACATCTCCTCACAGGAAAAATACCAGCTCTCTTAGACAGACAGAGGTACATACACAACCAACCCTCTGTTTTAACTGATAGATATGCACCTTTCTATTATTATATCAAATTTTTCATCTTATTTCACACATACTCCTGAAAATGTCCACTCTGTTGCTCATGTATTTTATCTGAATTTTTTAACAAAAGTCTCTTTTTCAGACACATGTCCCCAAAAGAGCTCATGTATTTATCTTTTAACACAAAGTCTCTTTGTCAGACACATGTCTCCAAAGAGCTCATATATTTATCTTTTAACAAAAAGTCTCTTTGTCAGACACATGTCTCCAAAGAGCTCATATATTTATCTTTTAATCTTTACTCCTTAGCAGAAAGTCTCCTTCCTTTTAAACATTTAAACTATGTTTTCCAGAAAAGGCTCATAAGTTCATTAACTTTATTTTCACTTATTGTCTTTCTTCATCAGAAGCTCATTTCTTATTTAACAAAAGTCAACAGAGTGGTTCATTGTACATTATCTGAGTATCGGATTTCACACAGCCGTCCGTGAACGGACTTTTTCTTCTGTTCCTATAAACTCAACCAGGCTATGTGTGCTGCACATACAACATTAACAACAGTTACTCAGATATACCACTAAAATACAATACTCATTACTTTTTTCTTCTACAATTTAATATCTTCCTACTCCTTTCTCATTCCACTTTTTTATTTAACCAACGCACACACACACCCGCGACCCACATTCCACTGTCCTTTAACCAGCCCCTCCTCCGCGCACTCAACTCAGAGCTAGATGAAATATGCAGAAGCTGCCGTGTGCACGCGCTTGTAATGCACAGATGGGGAGAAGTACCCCGCAGCTACTCTGTCTCTTGTCTTCACACACGAGAACAGAACAAAGCAAACAGGTGTCCCTGTTAATTTTTACATTTGGGGTTAAAAAAAAACACATTCATACAGTCCTATTAAGCATGCTTTTGCCGTTCTTTGTTACTTCCTAAATTTTGTGTGGATCACTTCGTCCACATTTATAACTTTACTTAATTCCAAGGCTGGCCTTAATCTTTTTTATTTCCGCGTCTCAAAACTTCTCATATGTTCTCTATCTACACACAAAACATTTCACGAACACAACTCTCTTACTTGTAAACCCTGCATCGCTTGCAGTTTTAAATCCGGTCACTGCCTCGCGTAGGCCCCAGTGATGACGTCTCCGGACAGTATATTTATTATTTATCTCTTCTTTAAAGTTGCATCGCTTGCAATCATTTATTTCTCTTTTCTTCTTAGATCTACATCGCTTGCAGTCTTTTATTTCTCTTTTCTTTTTAAACCTTAAACTTTCGCTAAACTATTCTATTTTCTGAGTGTTTGATTATAACTGAGTGTTTGACTTATCTGTCCTTCTATCTGTTGTATAAAAGCGTATCCATCCCACACTCAATTTACATATTCAAACAGTCAAATTCTTAAACATTCAACCAGTTTGTTTCTGCTTTGTTTTAGATATCTGACTCTTTCAGTTAATTCTAGGTCGTTTTGTAAAATTTTTATGGACCCTTCAGACCACTGGACTTGGATGAAGGCTGAATCCCTTTTTAAATTTAGAAAAAAGCAAAAATGAATTACTATCTCACCTGCTTTTGGTGAATGGGCCCCCAGATCCTGCCTTCAGAGCCAGTGCCCTTGGCCTGTTCGGTCCTTCGTCTCTTCCTCCTGGCTGGAGGTCGCCAATTTGTGGTGACAAGAGTGTCTTTCTTGTCGTCACTTGTTCTGAGAATTATTCTAAGTCCTTTAACGTCTTAACAAAAGTACAAAGTCAAACAAACTGGTTCAAAGTTAAATGAAGGTTTTATTGACAAATACAATATCCCCTTCACTGAGACAGCCCGGGCAAATCTGATTTCACAGTGGAATACATTTACTTTTTAAACAATTAGGGAGGGTCATTTGCTTCTGGTCCTTGTTTTGAAATCCTTCTGATAGGATAAAATTTAAATATCTTAACTGTGGTTGGTCCACTGAAGTTGGCATTTTTGATAATTTAGCACCTTTAAAATTACCTCCCGTGTCCCCTTAGTTTTCTTTAATTTTCTTGAAGATTCTGTTAATCTGCTCATCTCCACGTACACACTCATAATCAGCGGCAGAGGTGCCTCTTCATAATTCTCCTCACTGCCTACTCAAAAGGAGGCCCTTCTGCCTCTCACATACCTACACACGTACTGAAGTTCAATGGGTTCATCAGAAGTGCAGGGCCTCTTTACTCTACAAGTGCTGCTCAGACTCTCCTCAGTGCCAAAGAGTTGTCTAACCTTCCCTTGGTAACACCTCGTGGCTCCTATATCTTGAGAAAACACTTGTGGATTAACTTCTTGTGACTTTTTGTGATTTTTTTGACTAACGCCTTGTATCTTTTGTTCTTTTCCAGTGCCTCCTCACCCGAGCCCTCTCACCACCACCAGCCTAGCACTCCCCCCTCCCTGGATTCCCCTTGTTGTTTTTCCACTCACTGTTACAATAAATATCACCTCCAACTAGCTCCGCTCTCCGCTTTTGGATCTTTGTCATCACCTACACACCACAGAACTCTTTGGCCAGTATGGATCCAGCAGAGACGGACCTCATAAGAACAGCAATAACCCAACAAGGACACAGACTTGGACAACACGAACAAATGCTTCAGGAAATTATGAAGACCCTTCAAACCCTCAGTCACCAGGTCTCCAGCCTCTCGACTCCCAGCTCCAGTTCCTCCCAGTCACCCAGCTCTTCTGCTGACACCCCCACTGTGAGTACTGCTCCTGCCCCTTCTCCCTCGCCTGTTTCCCAGCCCTCGCCCCCTCACAAAGAGCCTTTTGTTCCTCCACCTGAGCCCTATTCCGGGGAGATTGGTACTGCTAGTGGGTTTGTTTTACGCTGTTCCTTAGTTTTTGATCAACAACCTTCCCGTTACCCCACTGACCGCTCCAGGATAGCCTACACTATTAATCTACTTAGAGGTAGGGCTGCTAAGTGGGCTACGGCAGTTTGGGAGCAGCAGTCCCCTATCCTTGTGAGTTTTTCCAGCTTCTCTAGTGAGTTATGCAGGGTCTTTGATCACCCTCTCCAGGGACAGGAGGCTTCTAAGCGCCTGTTTTCTCTTTTTCAAGGGGCTAGATCTGTAGCTGAGTTCTCCATTGATTTTCGTATTGCAGCCTCTGAGAGTGGGTGGGGAGAGCTAGAGCTAAGGGGGATGTTTTTGAGGGGTTTATCCTCTGAGCTTAAGGACGAGCTAGCCACTCGTGATGAGCCCGACTCCCTAGAGTCGTTAATAACACTTGCTATCCGCATTGATAACCGACTTAGGGAGAGAAGGAGAGAAAAGGAACAGACTCAGGGCTTCAGACAGCGTAGGTTGGCGCCCCCTGTAGGTCAGTTAGTTCAGCCACCTCTCTCAGTCACCTCCCCCAGTGCCCCACCCGTCATATCCACTCCTGATGAGCCTATGCAACTGGGCGGGGCCCGGCTCAGCCCCAGTGAACGCCAGAGAAGAGTCACTCAGCGTCTCTGCATCTACTGTGGTCAAGCTGGACATTTTATCGCCTCATGCCCCCAGACGCCAAAAGACCAGGCTCGCTAGTGTCGGAGAGCACCCTAGTGAGCCAGACCACCACCAAGAGTAGCTCTCCTAACCGCATCTCTGTTCCCTCCTGCCTCCTGTGGGGGCGTGATTCCCTTCCCATTCAGGTCCTGATTGACTCTGGGGCAGACGATAGTTTTATTGATTCTGATTTGGCTAAACAATTAGATCTTCCACTTGAGCCTCTTCCTGTTCCCAAGGATGTCACCGCCTTAGACGGCAGGCTCATGACCCAGGTCCAGTTCCGCACTGTCCCCCTCACTCTCATTATCTGTGGCAACCATCGTGAGGATCTCCAGCTGTTTGTTATTCCCTCTCCCCATTACCCAGTTGTGTTAGGTCTCCCCTGGTTAAAGCTCCACAACCCACAGATCAACTGGGAGACGGCAGCCATCACCAACTGGAGTGTCCACTGTCACTCTCACTGCCTTCGTTCAGCGAACCCTTTCTCCAAGCGCCCTCTTGTGACTCCTACCCCTCCTGACCTCTCTTCAGTGCCCCCTGACTACCACGATCTAGCGCCCGTATTCAGTAAAGAGTTGGCGCTCTCTCTCTCCCCTCATCGCCCTTACGACTGCGCCATTGATTTACTGCCTGGTGCCCCCTTTCCTTCTAGTCGCCTGTATAATCTTTCACGCCCCGAGAAAGACGCTATGGAGGCGTACATCCAAGATTCACTGGCTTCCGGTCTCATTCGCCCTTCCTCATCCCCTCTTGGGGCAGGCTTCTTTTTTGTCAAAAAGAAAGATTCCTCGCTCAGACCGTGCATTGACTTCCGGGGCCTTAACGACATCACGGTAAAAAATAAGTACTCACTTCCCCTCATCGATCCCTCCTTTGAACCCCTCTGCTCTGCTCAGATATTCTCCAAGCTCGACCTGCGCAATGCTTATCACCTCGTCCGCATCAAGGAGGGAGATGAGTGGAAGACAGCGTTCAACACCCCCCTTGGACACTTCGAATATCTGGTGATGCCCTTCGGACTCACAAATGCCCCTGCAGTTTTCCAAGCTCTGATTAATGATGTCCTTCGGGACATGCTCAACAGGTTTGTGTTCGTGTACTTGGATGACATCTTGATTTTCTCCCGTGACCCTGTAGAACACAAGCAGCACGTCCGCCTAGTACTGCAGAGACTCCTTGAGAACCGCCTCTATGTGAAGCCAGAGAAGTGTGAATTTCACAAGCCCTCTGTAAGTTTCTTGGGTTACATCATTGCCCAGGGGCAGCTACAGCCAGACCCTGCCAAGATCAATGCAGTTACCGATTGGCCCACGCCCACCTCCCAGAAAGAGTTGCAAAGGTTCCTGGGGTTTGCCAACTTCTATCGTAGATTCATCAGAGATTACAGTAAGGTTGCTGTTCCCCTCACTCGACTTACCTCCACAAGCTTCCCCTTCCGGTGGTCCCCTGAGGCTTCTGCTGCCTTCTCTCGGCTCAAACACCTGTTCACCTCAGCTCCTGTGCTTAAACATCCAGATTCTTCCCTTCAATTCGTTGTGGAGGTTGATGCATCTGACACTGGAGCTGGAGCTGTCCTCTCTCAACGTGACCCCTCTACACAGAAGTTACATCCCTGCGCTTTTTTTTCCCGTCGTTTTTCTCCTGCTGAAGGGAATTATGATGTCGGAAACCGTGAGTTGCTGGCTGTGGTGTGGGCTCTCCAAGAGTGGAGGCACTGGCTGGAGGGTTCTCGAGTCCCCTTTTTGATCTGGACCGACCACAAGAACCTGGCCTATCTTCGCTCTGCTCATCGCCTGAATCCCCGTCAGGCCAGGTGGTCCCTATTCCTCAGTCGCTTTGATTTCTCGCTCTCCTACCGACCTGGATCCCGTAACCTCAAGCCTGACGCCCTCTCCAGGATTCACTCCCCCTCTGCTGAGCAGGAGAGTCCTGACCTCATTCTTCCCCCCTCGTGTTTTCTCGGGGCCGCTACGTGGGACATTGAGACGGTGGTCAGGGAGGCCCAGCCTTCTCAGCCGGACCCTGGCACGGGTCCCCCCAATCGGAGGTTCGTCCCTGACTCTGTTCGTTCCCAGGTCCTCCAGTGGGCCCACTCATCTAAGCTCACCTGCCACCCAGGTTTCCAGAGGACCCTTCAGTTCCTGCGTGATGGCTTCTGGTGGCCAGGCATGGTGGGAGACACCCGCCAGTTCGTTGCCGCATGCTCTGTTTGTGCCCGGGGAAAAGCTTCCCACCAGCCTCCGGCTGGCCTCCTGCGTCCACTGCCGGTTCCGAGCCGCCCCTGGTCTCACGTGGCCTTTGACTTCGTAACCGGTTTGCCTCCCTCTGAGGGTAACACCGTCATTCTCACCATCATAGACCGCTTTTCTAAGTTTGTCCACTACGTGCCTTTACCTAAGCTTCCTTCTGCCTCGGAGACTGCTCTCCTGCTAACCAATCATGTTTTCAAGCTTCATGGAATCCCCCTCGACATCGTCTCGGACCGTGGACCCCAGTTTACATCCCGGGTTTGGCATGAGTTTTGCACGGCAGTGGGTGCCTCAGTCAGCCTGTCGTCGGGTTACCACCCCCAGACCAACGGCCAGGCCGAGCGCGCCAACCAGAATTTGGGGGCTGCGCTGCGTTGTGTGGCTGCTCACCACCCGGTGTCCTGGAGTACCCACCTTCCCTGGATCGAATACGCCCACAACTCACTCACCTGCTCGGCCACTGGTATGTCTCCTTTCCTCTGTTGCTATGGTTACCAACCCCCTCTTTTCCCAGAGCAGGAGGCTGCTGTGGCAGTTCCTTCGGTAAAGGACCATCTACGGAGAGTGCGTGAGGTATGGAGGGCCGCCAGGGCGGCACTATATCGTTCAGCTGACCGCAATAAGAGGATTGCTGATTCCCATCGTTCCCCTGCCCCTGATTATCGACCTGGACAGAAGGTGTGGCTGTCTTCCCGTGACCTTCCTCTTGACGTGGAGTCACGTAAGCTGGCACCTCGTTTTGTTGGCCCATTTGAGATAATTAAGTTAATTAACCCTTGTGCCGTCAAGTTGAAGCTACCGGAGTCTATGAAGATACACCCTGTGTTCCATGTGTCGCTCCTTAAGCCTGTGGTTGTCAGCGACCTGAGCCCTCCTGCCGTCGTCCCTCCGCCCCCCCGGGTCATTGACGACCACCCGACCTACACTGTCTCCCGGATCCTGGATGTTCGTCCTCGTGGGCGGGGTTACCAGTACCTCGTTGACTGGGAGGGTTACGGCCCGGAGGAGAGGTCGTGGATTTCCAGGGCCCTCATTTTGGATGCCGACCTCTTGCGTGACTTCTACGCCTCCCACCCTGTGAAGCCGGGCAGGACGCCCGGAGGTGTCCGTTGAGTGGGGGGTACTGTGGTGTTTTTGGGGTTTATTCTGGTGTTTTCCACTTCCGTCCTGTGTGTGTGTGTGTGTGTGTGTGTTTGTGTGTGTGTTTTGGTTAACTTCACTGTTTTCCCCTAAGGCTTCCCTTACCCCACGGCGCTGAGGCTGATTGTTCACACCTGTCTCCACTGCTCCAATCAAGATTCCTTGAAGAGTGCTGCTCAGACTCTCCTCAGTGCCAAAGAGTTGTCTAACCTTCCCTTGGTAACACCTCGTGGCTCCTATATCTTGAGAAAACACTTGTGGATTAACTTCTTGTGACTTTTTGTGATTTTTTTTTTTGACTAACGCCTTGTATCTTTTGTTCTTTTCCAGTGCCTCCTCACCCGAGCCCTCTCACCACCACCAGCCTATCACTCCCCCCTCCCTGGATTCCCCTTGTTGTTTTTCCACTCACTGTTACAATAAATATCACCTCCAACTAGCTCCGCTCTCTGCTTTTGGATCTTTGTCATCACCTACACACCACACTGTCATCTGTATTTCATTAAAAAATAATTAATATCCGTGTCAATATCATGAAATTTAACAGTGTAGACTCTTGGTCGTCCAGGTGGTAAAATAGGAGATAAATGGACTTTCTTTCTTGGTTCTTAAAGATGAGTCTCTTTCACCAGTTTCAGATCTGCTGACGCACTTTAATGTGCAGTTTTATTTAGGTTCTGTGATCCCCACGATCACCACGTCACAAGTCACGGCATGACAAGAGCTTGCTGCTGCCCTACAGCGCCGACTGCACTCGGCCCGATCGAGCTGTCCCCTTCACCAGGGCCGGACTGATAATCTGGGGATTCTGGAAAAGTCCAGAACGGCCGTCTGGTCTACGGCCGTCGGCTCTGTTCAATAACCAAAATTTTTAGTCTATCAACCAACAGCAGGGGGCGCTAAGACAATCATTTATCATTTACAGGCCGAAAAACCAACAAAGTAGACTAATGGTGTCTGTCAACAGAAAGATGGCAGCAGAAAACGCAAGAAGAAAGGTGGGTTGGAAAAATTAAAACTTAAGAAAGCCAAGTAAGTTTGAGGGGGCACTATTTATCCTTTTCTTCTCTATTGTGGTGCGTAGTGGTGCAATGTCTTTGGAATAGGCTAAAAATGTTTGAAAGATGACTGGTTGAATGGTTCCTTAACTAATCACAGCAGCATTGCATGGGGTAATTTAATTTAAAAATCAGCATAATGTCAGGGTCCTACAATAGTATTTACCAGGTAAACTAGTGGTTCAGTGGGTGGACTCTCATAGTGGTTTTTGGGTTCAATTTGCAGTGTTGTAATATGTTGTTGTGTCCCTTTTAAGCCATTGCTTTCTCTCTATTCAGTAAAGCAGGGGGGGCCACTGTCCTGCATGTCTTAGATGTTTTCCTTCAGCAAAACTGATTCAAATGACTGGATCACCATCAGCTTGTCATCAAGGTCTGTGTTAACGAGCTATTTATTTGATTCAGGTGTCTTTTCAAAAGATGCTGATATGACACGTAAAATATAACCTGCTAACTACTGCTGACCAGATGGTTAATAATCTCTGTTAAATTCTTAAATGTGTAAATCTGATTCAGATAGAGACAGTGCCTCACCAGCCCCAAATCTCACCACACTAAATGTCACTGGTTATGAGTGACAATCATAACCCCCCCTATAACCACCGGTTATTGGTGGGCTTACATAGGGAGGAAAGTCCAGGGCCATTTTTTTAGTCCCAGTCCGTCCCTGCCCATCAGTGAAGCACTGGCCCGACCGCACACCACCAAATAAGTCTCAGTGAACTGAGCGGCTGAGATGATTGTTGAGAGTCTTCTCATCGTTTAATCTTTCACCCCATCTAAGTGCTTTCCAGTAAAAACCCTTCTCTTTTTCTTTCCTGCATGTGGATGCACCGTATTGCTTTTATCTCTCTTGACATTTCTCCTCGGAGTATGAGCGCTTGAAGACAGCAGCGCAGACACTCGAGGTCACGTCCCGCCGGGTTCCTAAAGGAGGCCGGAGGAGGACGCAGCGGCTGCCAATTATTGTAGACACAAAGAAGCACCTTGAAATGTTTACAGTGATTCCTCGCCGATTCGCGGTTTAAGTTCCGCTGTTTTAGTTATTCGCGGATTTAGTTATTTGCGGATTGTTAACCGACAGGAGCCCAACAATACAACCTGTGTGATGTTACAAGTTCCTGCAGTGCCAGAATAAAGTGTTTGTTCCATGCAGAGAAAACCAGACTGTTTTTTTTTGTTGTTGTTAGTGTGTTAGCCACTAATTACGAGCCAAAAATAGCACAATAGCAGCGGTTTTGTTTACTACGGTTCAGAGACCAGAGGCTGTAAAGGAAACAGAAAGACCACAGTTGAGCCTTTGTCTTGTTTCGCTGCAGTACTTCGCTACTTTTTTGGGGTTTTTAAACATATATTTTTAACACATAATTGAGGCTCGGGGGGCTCCGTCTCCAGTTCGCGGATTTTGATTTATGCAGGGGGGCGCCGGTGCCCATTAACCGCGAAAAATAAGGGATCACTGTATTACCACAGTGGCCCCGTCATCTGCTATTTCTGGACGATCATTCAGCACCCCGGCATGCTGGGAAACAGCAGCACATCAAGGCCGGCCGCGCAGATCGTCAACTTTAAGATACCGTCGATGGCAGGCCGCCGCTCCACTCGCGCTGACAACATCAGGTGTGAAATGCATCACCGACGCCGCCTTACACCTCGAACGGACAAAAACTGTGAGTGTTTGCGCCAGATAAAGGCGCTCGTATCAACGGCGGCTGAACAAGAGCTCAACACGTTTTTTTTTTCTACTTTTTTTCCCTTCAGGTGCAGCATTCAGAAAAACAAGAGGACGTGATGTTCTGATTGTAGTTTTCCCTGTAAACGCAGAGCCTGTTTTCTGTTCATGTAAATCCTTTAGGAGCCTCTGCACCCTCGAGCGCACGTCGGCCGATGTGTCACGCTGAGTCACGCTGAGAGGTAACAGTCATGTTATACTGTCGTACTCTTCATTAAATGTGGAAAAACTAGGTCATAACACTCCAAATCTTCCTCTCAGCTTCCTTTTGTACCGCCGTCACTTCTCCTGCCTCAATTAGTCACTAATTTGAACGCTACACAGTATTTTCCAATCAAAAACTTTTAATAGAGTCATTTGGTAAGCTTTTATCTGAGGGAAGACTGTTTTTCAGCCCCTGAAGTCCCGAGGTAATAGCTGGAGAACATTAAACCGCATTGTAACGAGTCACAAAGAAGACCGCCAGACGAACCGACAGCTTTGATGCGGTCCGACAAGCATCCCTTTTATTTGCTCAAACAGCCTCCTGCATCACTTGATCTGGCCAGCGTTCACATCCTTTATTCTTTATTCTTTATTCTTTATTCTTTTTGTGAACGCAATACGGCAGACTTCCTCGGACGGATCCTTTCTAATTAGAATCTGCAATCAAATTGGAAAATGTTTTAAAAGCGTTATTCACTCTTTGAGAGATGGGCAGAATTTAATCAGGGCTGTTAATTATTGACCTTTGATTTAAATCACAGGGAGGCAGAGTGACATTTTCAAGACTTGTCACATCTAATTAAGTTACATATGTTTCCCCCCCTCTCATGTGGGTTCACTATAGTGCTCTCTCCCTTTTGTCGCAGAAAATATCTAAGAATTACTAGTGTGCTAATGAGAAGATCAGACCTGGTCATGGATGCTGCAGGTTCAGCTATTCATCATCCTCCTGGAAAACACTGTCAAATGACCCGGAGAGATCGTTGGAATCAGCTCAGCTTCTAATCAATAATCACTATTAACTCTGTGTGTTAAAGGAGAGACGGATGTGACATGAGGAGGTACATAGGCCAGAGTGGAGTAACAGAAAAAGTGGTAATTGATGTGATTTGGAATCAATCTATAAGCAATGACATGGGTGATTCAATAATTCAATGATCAGAACCGATGATTGATCAGAAAGATGTATTGTAGATGTATTTGGTATGATTTGGATCAGGACTGTGAGTCTCTGCTGCCCAGCGGCTGAGTGGAGTCACTGTGTGCTATGGAATGTAAAACAACTGATATGTTTATCAAAACAGGAGTAGGGGTGGATGAAAACTGAATAAGTATTATTATGGGGTTTATAAGGTAAAAGTCCCAAAGAAATGAATAATTAGCCATGAGGATACTGCTATAATAGAGGGGAAATAAATCGAACGAATTATGAATTAAGGTTTTGATAAATTAGGCTACTTGTTGATTAACTGGTTATCCCCAAACAACTCTGCAGGCAGAGCTACGGAGTCATAACAAAAACAGGAGAAGAGATCAGGCAGCAGCTGGGTGATGTAATGTAAACAGAAGTAACAGAAGAAGAGGTGATTTACGTGATTTGTAAGCAATTCCTAATCAATGAAAGGTATGAAATGTGGGTGTGATTAGTCAAGGATCAGAAACAAAATGTATTAGTAATTTTGGGTAATAGATCTGTGTTAGTTAGTGTATGTTAAAAGGGAAAACTTATTTTTGTTGGGTCAAAAACGGACAGAGACAGAGCAGAGCGTGTTCCTCATTTGGAATGTCAACAAAACCAAGTTTCAAAACAATTCTGCCAGCTCCGCACCCAGGTGCGGACAGGGGGCACGCTGACCTCAGCATTGACGCCGTGACTATGGACTGTGCAGAAAAAAATGAAATGAGGCACACATTCTGTGGTTAAGGCTGAATCAATCCAGCCATGGCTCAATTAAGGACATTGTAAGACAGATGTGAGGTATAAATCATTGAATAAGGATTAGCGTTAGCTGATAAGCTTTAGCTTAACGGGCTGTATAGCCAAGTAAACAAGGTGGCCTTGGACTGGTGATAGCCATGATGTCATGATGATTAATGTGAACGCCCCTGCCAAATCTGTAAACATATGAAGTCATTGTGGGATGTGTGTTATGCATGATTATGTAAAATTATGCACGCCTCTGTATATGTGAATAACCAATCAGAAGTGTCATGTGAGTTTGAGGGAAATTATGTATGCATATGCAAAGGTGAGAGAACCAATCAGATGAAGGCTGGTGCAGGGCGAGCAAGGAGAGAGAGAGCGCATAAAAAGAGAAGGCAGAAGGACTCTGGGTGGATTCCTGGAGCGATTTCATACGAAGAAGGACTAGCTGGGACCTGGACGAGCAACCCCCATCTGGAGGATTAACTGGAAGGAATTACTTCAAGAAAAGAAGACAGAAAGACGCTTGGAACAGGATCTACGAATTTTTCCCAATTCTTGAAGGAATAATTGGAGCCTTTTTGGTTAGCCTAGCTCACCGCTAGCAAGGAGGAGGGGCCGAATCAGCATACCGGCCGGCCTGATCGTTTGAGCTCTCTCTCTCTCCCTCCCTGCCCAGCGGCCTTGAAAACGCATGATGGCCACGTGTGTCTCTCAGCCTGTCCTTGACCAACCAGATGAACTGATCAGTAAGCCACAGCTTTAATTTGCCTTTTTAGAATTATAAATTGTATAACCAATCAATGCTGTTGCTTAACCTTGCTAATCTGCTTTAATAAATATAAAAACTGTCATAAGACGTCGTTGTGGACATTACATCTGTATTCAGAATTTTGAAGACTTGTTTATGCCTCTGCACTAACACACAGGTTCTTATGGGTTATTTTAGCCACATTTTTGTCAAATTGTCCCTGAGGCTCGCTGTCCGAGCCACTAAAGTTTTCCTAGCCTGTAACAAGAGCCCAGATCGTGAGAGAAGAGCTGCCGTTAACAGACGTGACCGATAGCTGGACTTCGAGCCACCCGGCTATTCCTCTGAAGGACAGTTATTGGAGTGAGCGGGGCATACGTTTGGAAGTAGGCAGTGAGAGCTAGGCGCATCTTCTCGACACCAGCTTAAATAAGTTGAGGAAATCTAGTGAGGAACCTCTCCTAGACCGCAACTTCTTACCCGTAGGATGGAGAGCTGGTCCCGGTGACAGACTCTGCTAGTCAGAGACTGAACCAAAACTGGGGGATTTTACATTTGGCGCCCGAACAGGGACCTGAAAAAGTGAGTTTCAGGTCCAACTAATCTGGACCCCCCAGATAAAAAAGTGTGCAGCAGGCACAGAAGATCGACTCCCCCGTGTGGACAAAAAGGGGGGGGGCCGAACCCGCAGTAATTGCAGGGAGCAAGCGGGATTGAAGAGGAGCGAAGGTCGACGGAGAATTTCTAGAGGAAATCCCAAGACTGCGTGGAATAGCCAACCAGTCTGAACTTTATCCCTGACCCCGATTTGGTACCTAGGGAGGCTTTAAGGAACAGACGACTCGATCAGACAAAGACAGAGAAGAATGAAAAGAATGAGAAAAATGGCGGCAGGGCAGAAGAACCTTAGCCCAGAAGAGGATGACCCAGGGTTGGGACCGAGGACTGTAGAAACCAAGCCCCATGGGATGGCCTCGCCGTCTGGGAAAGCAGAGGAGCAGAAGAGACAAGCCCAGGAGGACCGAGATAGGTTAACTCAGGGCTTAGGGCAGAGCGAGTTCTTAGGTAGCAACCTAGACGAGGGATCTGAGGTACAGAGCTACGGCTCTGAGCCCCCACATAACCGGCTGAGGGAAGTCGGGATGGTGGATATAGGAGGGGCTGAAGACCCACAAGAAAGGACCCAGGATCGGCCAGAGATGGCCCAGAGTCAGACGAAGGAAAAGAAACCATCTGACCCAAGCCTCAGTATGGAGGAAGAATTGGATGAACAGCAGACCACGCCCACACCATTGATACGGAGTTGTGTAGAAGAGATGGACCTGGATTTTCACCAGATACAGCTCGGGGATGGACCTAGCCAAGAAGATACAGAGAAGAAGAACTGGGGTGGTGATGAGCCCTCAGTGGGGTCGCCCCCACCAAGGAAGCGGACCGTAAAAACGGAGAGGCACTCATCCGAATCCCCGCCACCAAAAGGACGACAAGAAAAGACGGCAGAGGAATCCCCAGGGTTGAAACATAGGCGTGTTCCCCCAACTTGGCCCTCCTTTTCCCCTATAGAAGGGATCGCCCCGGACCTTGAAATGGTGCCCCCGGAGGCGAAGAGAGTGACCCTGAGGAATGGAGCCCGGGCCTATAGCTACATAGGGAGCATCGGGGGGGTCAGCAGTGATGCCCTGATAATCTTTACCGATGCTAAAGGGGAGGCCCACCATGCTGAGGTGAGAGATCAGCTATGGAAGGCCGGAGAGGGCTATAGGCAGGAAGTCAGGCGACTCAAAATAACCCGGACGGGGGTAGGCATGGCAAGTGGGGGACATCTGCCCCATTATGCTATAGTTCATGTGAGAATTGACCAACATCAGGGAGGTCCAGGAATGAAGGAGTACCTGCCGGTGATGATAGAGGCCCTGGAACGGGGTCTGGGGAAGGCGAAGGAGATAGCAGCCAGGAGGGTGATGATAAGCGTTAATGGGTTAAGAACAGGAAATGTGTCCTGGCGGATGGCCGAGATGGCGGCGGTTGCGGCGATGCGGATGGACGCGGCTAGGTGTCACATGGGAGACCGAATCGAGGAGTATGTGATTCAAACCTCCCCCGAGGATGAAGAGACCAGGAGACGACGGGCACTGGCAGCCGTGATAGGGATGCAGGGGTTTGGAGGTGCAACACCGGCCGGAGGAAGAACACCGGAGTCCCGGGGAACGCCCAAAGAAGTTGAACCCGGAGCCCCTGCACCAGTACAAGAGGAGTTTATCTTCATTGGGGGAGACTCGCCGAGAGCCCCACCTGCCGCAAAGAGAAGTCGGGGAGCCGAAGGGGAGAGCGTGACAGCGAAGACCCCACCCGACGTGGAGATAGCGACGGTAAGTCCTCGACAGGAGTCACCACCGCCATCGGGGAACCTACTGGAGACAGGCCTGGTGGAGGACTCGGAGGGAGGGAGAAGAGGAGAAAAAGTCAGATGTGGCCAGCCTGTGTGCTTCCTGGCTGAGAAGAGGCGTGAAATCCCGATGGAACTGAAGATGAAGAGACGCAAGGGAAAGAAGAAACCGCTGGAGTTCGCCAACGTGAAGATGGGAACCCTAAGAAGGCCCCAAGACCTGAGTTGGGGAACCATGAAGACCAGAGGCATCAGGAAAGGGTACACTCTTCATAACCGTATTGTGCTGGAGGACCTGAGAGATGAAGAATCGTTCCTGGCCCAGTGTGAGGCCGACCTGACCAAAGGGGCCCCAGGCCGGGCACCAGATAAAGAGAACGGCGCCTAGTGAACGGTTTGTGAAGGCTCTGAGGGTGGTGATGACAGTACGAGGAGAGGAGGCGAGAATTGCGACCAGGCCAAGGACAGGACACATGGTGGCCACCCTGGATCAGGCCATGAAGACATGGGATCTGGAAAACCAATTACTACGAGGAGAAGAGGAAAAAGGAGACCAGGCCCTCTGCCAAGGTTTCAGGGAAGGTAGTCGCTAAATTGACCACGCAATATCAGGAATCAAGACAGGACTATCAAGGCCGACCACACCCCTCACATAGAACATCCACAGCTTATCAGCCCAGGCAGCCACCGACCAGGAGGAAATCAGATGGAAAGCCAAGAAAAGGTGATTATCTGCCAGCCAAGGAGTACAGCAAGTTGACACCAGAGCAAAAGGAGGCCCTCCGGGTTGCCCGTAAGGCAGCGGGGGGGCCCCGGAAATGAGGGGTTTGAAGGCGCGGGTCGCTCTGGGAGAGGCCTACTGGAAGAGGGACGAAAATCTACGCTAAGGGTGGACGGAATCCCATATCTGGTGGACACTGGAGCTGAGGTGTCGATGACCCGCAGGAGCCTTGAGACAGTAGGACACCCGAAGATCCAAATTGTCACCGGAACCATCGAAGAGGTGCCAATTGAAGCATGGAAAGGAATGGTGTGGGTACTAGGCCTGAAAAAATCTGATTATAGTAAGAGAGTTGAAGAAACCCAGAAAGAATGGGGGCTCTGTGAAGAAGAGGTGGAATCTGCTGCAGTCAAGGTCAGTTCGTATAGAACCAACCCGAGTAGACACAACAGCCAGTAAACGGATGGTAAGAGTGGACCGGCCAACTAAGTGATTGTCCGCCAAGGACAGAGGAGACAACGACCCTCCTGGATCAGGCTGGAGACCGGTGATCAACGTTAAGGCCCTCAACCGACACTCAACCACCAATCAGGCGGGCCTCATCCACCCACAGGGTCTCTGGAGACTCTGCAGGTTAAGAAGTTCAAGTCTGAGAAGAGAGAAGAGTTTCAGCAGCTGAGCCTGGACGGCCGTCGACCAAAGGCCTCTGAAAGGCCTGAAGAGGGCCATTTCATGCAGCTGAAAGACTGGAACCCGGGGGAGTCTCATGGCGAGGTTGCTAGTGGGGGTGGGGTGAGGTTGCTAGCGAGGAGGTGAGGTTGCTGATGAAGGTGAGTGGTGAGGATGATGACGCTGTGCTGAAGGTGTGCAACGAAGGAGGGGGTATGGTGACTCTGTATCGGTGAGATAATTGAAGTGAGACGGAAGATATCGCTATCTGTGAGGCAAATGGGTTCAAAGGAGCTAAAAGTAGAACATTAGCTCACCGTGATTTAGGAGAGAAAAGGAAAAAAACATAGATAGCTGAGTTATGGGAACATGGAATTGGGATGTGCTGCGGCAAAGGGCACATGCCGAAGAAGGAACACACGGGCGGGGAAACAAGGAAGTGGACCGCTACGTACAAGAGAGAAGACTTGTCTTTGTCGTGATGGAGAAGTGGGACAGGACACCTAGAGGCCGGGTGGTCCCAACAGGAGATGTGAGGGAGGTGGTACTGGCCGCGCAGGGAGCGCTGGGTCATGTAGGCACACTCCCCACATGGAGGAAATTGGAGAGGCAACAGCTCTGGATCGCCTGAAGCCAGATACGCCATGTTCTGCGAAACTGCGTTGTGTGAGGGCAATACAATGCAGGGAGAAGAGGAATGGGTTGAAGGCCGGACCATAAGAAGTACCGTGTCATGGAGATAACAGAAAAGAGAGAAATACCTGTTGGTACTGTTGCGCTCTATGTTAGGTTATGTGGCAGGGAAAGCCATGGAGAAGAAAACCAACATAGTTTAGCAAATACTAGACAGTAATAGGATGTTACTGAAGAGGAGAGGGATCCAGGGAGTGGAGCAACTGCCGATTTCAAGCTAGAAGGAACCAGGAACCGAAGATGGCTAGTGGCAGAGGACCCCCGCCATCCCATGTCAGACTAGCCACTGATGAAGGGATGGTGATAAGAGAAACGACCTCAGCTCTCTCTGAGACGAGAGAGGGCTGAAGAATTGAATTATAAGAAGAAATGACCTTGGCTCTCTGAGACGAGAGAGAGGGCTGAAGAACCTGCATTATAAGAGAAACAACCTCGGCTCTCTGAGAAGAGAGAGAGCTGAAGAAGAAACTGCGTTATAAGAACTAAGACCTCGGCTCTCTGAGAGGAGAGAGGGCTGAAGAAACTGCATTATGCAAAGAAAGGATTCTTATCAGATGAAAAGGAGACATTGGAATGTCTCCTTTCCAATGGACATTCAGCTGCGTAGTATGTGGGCAACAGTCCATGCTAGGGGTCCAGTGGATAGGACCTGGCAGCAAGAGGCCAAGAAGGGTCCGACCTCGCCGGTCAGAATACACCGGGATGCTGCACTCACCGGTGAAGGTTTTGGAGGCCTATGTGTGGGGAATATGCAGGGTGGCGGACCTGGCGAGGTTGCTTATCATAACCCAATGGGATTTGAGGGTCGCTAAGTTTGACCCCTGAGAGTGTATGTGCCAGTGGGACGGCACACAGGTGACCCCTTGTAGGGGATGTCGCCTCCATCTTAACCGTGGGAGCATGTTGGAGGTGGCTACTGCCGATGGATGGCAGGTTCGACGCTTCACTGGCCCCCTGCGACCCTTCGCAGAGCCAAGTGCTGGAGGGAGACCAAAAGGAGCGCTGGCCCTCCTGGAAGAAGCCGATGGACCGAGCCCTGAACCGAGCCCTGAACCGCCAATGGGGCCTTCAGCACCACCACTGCACCCTGGCAGAGGAGGATGAGGGAGGAGAAGAAGGGGGGTTAGCAGTGGAAACCGTCACAACGAACCCTTCTTGAGCTGGCGATTGAAGCCAGTTGGCCCTACCTACCGGCGTATGGGCAGGTGGCATCCCCACCTCTGGCAGCCATACAGGTGCCGGCGGTTTTCAGAGTTTATCGGGACCCGGAAGTCCCTGGGTACAGTCCAGATTGGGGACGCCTCACCAATAGAGAGAGAGAACTAGCGAAGGAGGGTGGCTGGCAGGGACCCTGGGAACTAACCACCTGGGGAAGGTTGATTGCAGAGGTCGCTGACAAACCCGGACCCTCCCTCTAGAAGAACGGCCAGATCCGCCTAGAGAGGAAGGAATCAGGGAACGAACCTGCACTATTACCTGACCAGTCTGGATGGATGGGGAAGCCGCGGAGCGAGAGCCAAGACCAAGTCGGCAACATTCTGGATAACACCAGAATAATGGTATAGGAAGGGGGTGTTGCAGTTTCCTGGGTCGGTGGCAGCGAGAGTGGCCACACCCCTAAGTCCAGACCAGACGGTCGGAGTGAGGGTGACAGTACTGATGGTGATGGTGCCTTATAGAGGAGTGTACTCCGTGGAGGCATCCATAGCGGTGGAGGAGCAGCCACAGGATGTTTCAAGACCAGGAGCAGGCAGGGCAAGGCCAGAGGGAGCCGTCAGGCGATGGTTCTGGAGAACCTTCCCCAGGAGGAAGAAGAAAAGCTCCGGACCCCATCTATTAGAAAGCTGAAGCAAACAGACCTGTTGCTCTAGGAGGAAGGAGGAGGGTGACGTACCAGGGCCATATAAATTGGAACATGGTGCTGAGATACGTCATGTGAGGACCTGGTACAAGGGCAAAGTCGTGTTGGACTCCGGTCCTACACACTCGTGATGGAGTCGTCGATCTGAGGACACCTCGGCAAGATTTCAGCATCCAGAGACCGGATTCTGCCGG